>JAJKFJ010021582.1:0-12501 GCA_027382625.1 Tetmemena sp. SeJ-2015
AAAAAATTAATTTTCGACTGAATAGGAAGGATGTTGCTTTAATTAAAAATAGTCCATAAAACAACTTCTCCTCTTTAAACTGATTTTATCATAGCATTCAATTACGCTATTTTCAAAATTAAAAAAATATTTAGAATATATTTGAGATCATTATTATTATGTTGATTAATAGAGTGAAATTAATTCTAAAAACGGTAGCCCTATAAGCAGTATTTAAAATAATCAAGAGAAGACTTTCAGCAAACATTAAAGGAATTTCTCTAAATTTACTGATGCTTAAAATTCAGATACTCAACAGCTGAGTCCCACTAAATCTGAACCCTAGCTTAAATTATAATCCATATAAAAATTATGTTGCAGTCTAAATTATTGTTTAAAACACGAGATTTAGTTTTTTCCTTCTTAAAAATAGTTTTTAATTATTAAAATAAATTTTTGTAATTAAAATTTGAAAACGCTATATTTTGTTTAAGATTTTATAATTTAGTGCAAAATTTGTTTATATTCTCGAGTAAGATTTATTTTTAATGGATTATAGTTAAGAAATAATTTATAGATTAAATTTTTAAGAATTTAAGTTAGATATGACAATCAGAGGATCAAAGAAACAAAGTAAAGTAAATGTAGTCAAAGAAGAAATTAATATGATAACAAAGAAAGGGAAGAAGAATCTGTAATGCTGGTGGAAGAATAATTAAAAAGAGGAAAGCATAAATTAAGAATTTACCCAATTTCTAAGAAGCCAAAATTAACACTGAATAGATTAGGGATCAATAAATGCATCCATAGATCAAGGTAATTTCAAATTAAAAAATTATTCTTAACTAAATTCTAAGATTTTCATATTTCTTAATTATTGAATAAAAATATCCAATCATTCCATTCAAAACCTAAAATAAGCTTTATTTCAATATTTTAGCAAGGATTTTTGACTCCACTAAATTTCACTCCCTCTCCCTAGATGTTTTATAAATAAATGAACTCCCTGTCCAAAGATTTTGGCCCTCCTTAACGCTCCTCAGTACTGACAAGAGAAAGGGAGAAAATAAATGCGTTCCATCGAAAGATGAGGAATTCTCATCTGTTGAAGTCCAGCTCCTTCAAATCGAACAATTAATTTCTAAGCAACCAAATTGAGGAAATATTTTCCTACGTGGGCGAGGTATCTAGCTACTCAAGCAGGGACTCTCTAAACAGTAGTCATCGCAGTCGTAACAATTAAATTTCAATTCATGTGAAGAATGATTTGGAAGAGTCATTTTTCAAAAATATGAGGCCATTAAAGAAAATAAAAAATTAATTAATTATGCCTACTTATTAAGGGTTCACAGAAAATAAATTGGATTAGGAAGGGCCTTCTGAATTTGATCAAGTCAGATAAAATAAGGAATCTGAGATGAAGGAAGTTCGCAACTAGAGTAATTAGTCTGCTTTTTAATTTCTATTTATTTACCTTTAGAAAATATTTTTACAGTCTACTTATATTTTACCTTTTATTAAGAAACAAATTATAATCTTCTCTTCTATGAAACAAACTATTGCATTTTCCCCTTTTGATTTATTTTAAAATGAGTCTCTGGCAATTATTTTTTTCACCCATAGATAAATCAGTCTTTTATAAATATTAGTTTTTTTAATGCTTTTCAACAAGACGAAGAAGACCCTGCTATTAAAAATAATGTCAAATAAACAACTTAGGAACAACAAGTGGTCGAATATATTTCTCAAACGACTCAATTGAGGAATAGAAAGAAGAGCTCACATTTATTTATAGACTAAGGAAAAATATATCATTTAGTATAATTAATTTTATGATAAAATGACTATAATTATTAAAAACTTTTTGATAAAATAGATTAAAAAAAGCAAAAAATATAATTACAAATTTTAATCTAATGTAAAATATAAAAGGAAAAATGTAAATCAGAGAACGAAATACTATTGTACTGAAGCCAAAGTTAGGCTAAATAGAGATCATTTCTAATAATCATTAGGAACCAGATAAATATTAAAATTAATGCAATTAAAATTTGAGAAGTCTATTAAAAGTAAAGCCCTCTACTTTCAATTGTGTTATTTTAAATTTGAAAAGAAACGGATAAAGCTACTAGAGAGAAGATTTTATCCAACCCAAAGGAGTCTTTTATAAGGAGGACTCATCTGGCATGCAGAAAATACCCTATCTCAATCGCATCTTAAGCTCTAGAGCAAGCCACTCAAGCACCAAAAGCTAATTCAACATCGTATAAATTATAATATATTAAATTAAATAAATAATCAAATTAGTTTAATTGAAATGTGATAAATTAAATATACCTCTTAGTATGAAATTTAGACCATATAAAATATTTATCATTGGTATAAAATATAAAGTTTGATCATAAATACACTGAATTTAGAATTTATTTTCTAGCTTACTTTGGTCGTTCTTGCTATTATACGTTCAGCCCCGATTTTTGACTACTGGCTAGGAAGCCAGCTTGCCCAGTAAGTAGCCACTGTTTTTAGTCTTTTTACTGAACTTTAGAGAAGTGGCTTCAAACCCATCTATTATTAGCATGTTGCAGTCCATAAATTTTTCCTACAATTGTGGGATTTAATAAAGTAAAATTATCTTTTTTTTGACATTTTTCTAGCAATACTCGGCAGTCAAGGAGTGCTTACAGTACCAAGTTTTAACCCAGATGGTAAGTGCTTCTTCATTCGTCCATGCCTTACAGAAGGAAACTGAAAAGCTTTTGAAAAATCGGGGCTGAACGTATAATATTTTTATTAAGATGAAGTAAATTTGTTTCAATCAGATTTTTTTCTTCCTAAATTCTGCATATTAATTAAGTTAAAATTAGAAATACTGTGCTCATAAAGAGCTTTTTAGATTACAATTTTTCACCAATGACTTATACTCTTCTTACAATTAATTGTGAAAAATTTAATTTTATAAATTCTCATAAAGTAAAGCCTATAAGGTAACTCTGGAAGCATTTTAATTTAATCACACACCAAATAAAAAATACAGAAATATTTCCTAATTTCTTAAAATTTCTAATGGTTTGTCTCATTAATTTGTCTGAGATAGCCTTGGGTAAAAATCATCAATACGAGAATAAAGCATTTATTTATATTTTAAAAATGAATAATCCAATTACTATTTTCTTATTTTTCTTTATTTATCAACATTAAACTAGAAATTTTAGATAGACTATGATTTAAAAAAAACAAAACAACATATTTATTCTAGGCTGTACGCCTTCGCAAGCATTTATAACTTAAAGTAAATCCCAAACACCTCTATTTATTTATTTCAATACATTTATCTTCTTTCAAGAAATTTTATTTACAAGTTTGCTCAAAAGCATTGAGTATATTTTTTTAATTTTTGCAAATTAGATGTTTAATTAATAAAATATTTCTTATAATTGATCAAATAAGAAAATAATCGAGCATTATACTTATTGTTCGGGATAAATTAGCTCAATTTAATAATTATTTAATAGTTTGATTTTTATTTCCTCAAACATCAACTGAGGACAAAGTATTTTTTATTTTAATCCCTAACTTATTTTAAATTAACTTTGTCTGGGATTTGAAATAAAAGTAAGAATAATTATATCCACTAAAGAGAAAACTAAAGCTATTGCATATCATTACATTGAACACATAACTTAAGAATATAAAAAAATTATATAAAATAGTTTAGTAGAATTCAAAACAATTTAGTAGCTTCAGATAAAATAAATCAAAGCAATTAGAAAAATAAATAGTTAACTATTTTCAAGAAGTGAACTAAAAGTTCTGATAAGCGGCCAATTATACTAAATTATCTTAGGAATAAAGCCGCTTTCTATCCTTTCGTATTGCTCAAATTAAATTTATTTTAAGTTTATATGAATAAGAGTGACTTTAATTTTATCATTCGTTATTAGAAATGTATTTAAAATTAATTCATCTTATAAATAATATAGATCTTGCTTTTCGTTTTGGTTAAATTTCAGTTTGTTCTGTAATTTTATTTTGTTCTATATGTTTAGTTTTTTTATTAATATATCTCATAATTATAAACAAAATAAATTTAATATTATCTATCTCTTTTATTTTTTCTTATTTTTCCTTTCCGCTAAATTTTCACTAATTTTCTTCGTAGAGAAAATAGGGATTCTATCTTCCTAGGAAATATTTAATTGATTCAATTTTTTTAAAAATTTTACTTTGCTGATATAAAATATTAGAGACTGAAGCGTTTTAAATTTCCGAGTTCATGGAAATTTTCTAGTTTTGAATTTTAATTTACTGTTAGACTTGTGTGACGAGGAGGTAGGGGATGAGGAGGATGGTCTTTTGTTAATTTACGATGAGGGCTAATATTTTTAATTATATTTCTTGACTGAGACTCGAAAGGTTTTAAAGTGCTCTATAACTGAGAGGCTCGTCCTAATTGTGATGAAATCAATTTAAATTTTTATGAAGAAAAAACAATAATATAATGCTTAGTATGAAGATGAAGATAAAATAATTTATTATAATGAAGATCATGTTTACACCTAGGATAAAAAGGCAAGTGAAAACTTAACCATACGCGTATTCATTCCGAAATTATAAATAAAATATAATTCAAAATTAAATCATAAAGACAAATATAATGAACCTAAAAAATAAAATAAATACAGGCATAAAAAGATTAATATAAATAAGCCATTCTTTAAGTCATACTTAATTATATTTATAAAAACATTTCAAAAGGATTCATAATGCTTAAAATAAATTAGACCAAGAAAGAAAATGCATCATTCTCAATAAAATATATTATCATTTCTATCTATTGAATATATGATTTAAGCTTTCTTTATTTGTCAGCGTCTTAAAACCTAAATTTCAAGGGTCAAATATTGATTTTAAAATTCCGTCAAGATAAAAATATAAGTTACTTTTTAGAGTTTGCTATGATTAAAAATTAAGATCTTTTAAATTCTGTGTCAAGATCGAAATAGTTGAAGTATGGAATGAAAGAGTATACAAACAAAAGAAATCCAACTTCATTTGCTAAAACAGTTTTCTGTTAAAATCTCTCTTTGTATAATTGATTTGTTGAGAGAAGGCATATTATTATGAAAGATTGAGTTATCAACAAAAGCACCTAGTAGTAAGGCATTCAAATAATTTATCTACTCCTTTTAAAACTTTATAAATAATTTATTTTACATTGATGCGATAAAGACCATGATGAAAGAGTAGATGAATCCTCTTGTTAGCATGTACAAATAGTAAATAGTTACTATATTCTCCTACTAATCTATTTTAAGTTCTTCTATAAGAGAATCTAAGTGCTAAAGTTTCTCTAATCCTTTTATCCTTGCATGTTATTTAAGTAGCATAGTCAATGAAACTCCTACCTGAATAACTGCAATCGAAATGAATAGTATGCTTGAGAAGTAGCTTATCATATCTCCGTATTAGGATTCTGGAGTCTAAATGATTAATTATTGCATTGAGAAAGAATATTACAATCTGAACATTCAAAAAAGACACAAGACTCAGTTCTAGGATAGATTCCTTGATCAACCTGCTCGAGCTCTCTAAAATTATATTTTAAGAACAAAAGATTAATTTAGATTTATGTATCTATATAGAATTGATACATTAATTTTTATGCTATAAGTTGAATCTCTTCGATAGTGCTTTTCTATACATCTGTTAAACAAGATTAATCAATATATACATTAAATGCAGCTATCTAAAACATAATTTCAAAATTTAAATTTATTATAAGTTTAGGATTGATTTTCAAAATTTTAATAAGCTTATTCAATTACACAGTTTAACTCTATCAACTTAAGTTTAAACCCCTTACTAATTGCGCAGATCATATAAGCTTCTCATTTGAAATAGTCCATTCCTGGATGATCATGTACTTCTTCGTGCATATTGACATAGTGGCAATGCCTGCTTATAAAATAAGTTTCGCGCAAAGCACAAGTCGCTGCTTATTATTTACTCCGCTCTTTGTATGTGATTAGTTCAAGAGTGTGCAAGTATTATTATATTATGCGCTCCTTGTCTTTAAGTACTGTTTCTCTTGTATGATTCTCTTCTCTGCTTCTTAGTGCTCTTCATTCCATTGACACCAAGACGATGACTCTCACAATCACACATGGCCAAGGCTCAGCGTTTAAATCCAGGACTCAATGGAATGAAGAGCACTAAGAAGCAGAGAAGAGAATCATACAAGAGAAACAGTACTTAAAGACAAGGAGCGCATAATATAATAATACTTGCACACTCTTGAACTAATCACATACAAACAAGAGCGGAGTAAATAATAAGCAGCGACTTGTGCTTTGCGCGAAACTTATTTTATAAGCAGGCATTGCCACTATGTCAATATGCACGAAGAAGTACATGATCATCCAGGAATGGACTATTTCAAATGAGAAGCTTATATGATCTGCGCAATTAGTAAGGGGTTTCAACTTAAGTTGATAGAGTTAAACTGTGTAATTGAATAAGCTTATTAAAATTTTGAAAATCAATCCTAAACTTATAATAAATTTAAATTTTGAAATTATGTTTTAGATAGCTGCATTTAATGTATATATTGATTAATCTTGTTTAACAGATGTATAGAAAAGCACTATCGAAGAGATTCAACTTATAGCATAAAAATTAATGTATCAATTCTATATAGATACATAAATCTAAATTAATCTTTTGTTCTTAAAATATAATTTTAGAGAGCTCGAGCAGGTTGATCAAGGAATCTATCCTAGAACTGAGTCTTGTGTCTTTTTTGAATGTTCAGATTGTAATATTCTTTCTCAATGCACTAATTAATCATTTAGACTCCAGAATCCTAATACGGAGATATGATAAGCTACTTCTCAAGCATAATTTTCATTTCGATTGCAGTTATTCAGGTAGGAGTTTCATTGACTATGCTTCTTAAATAACATGCAAGGATAAAAGGATTAGAGAAACTTTAGCACTTAGATTCTCTTATAGAAGAACTTAAAATAGATTAGTAGGAGAATATAGTAACTATTTACTATTTGTACATGCTTACAAGAGGATTCATCTACTCTTTCATCATGGTCTTTATCGCATCAATGTAAAATAAATTATTTATAAAGTTTTAAAAGGAGTGGATAAAATTATTTGAATGCCTTACTACTAGGTGCTTTTATTGATAACTCAATCCTTCATAATAATATGCCTCCTCTCGACAAACCAATTATACAAAGAGAGATTTTAACAGAAAACTGTTTTAGCAAATGAAGTTGGATTTCTTTTGTTTGTATACTCTTTCATTCCATACTTCAACTATTTCGATCTTGACACAGAATTTAAAAGATCTTAATTTTTAATCATAGCAAACTCTAAAAAGTAACTTATATTTTTATCTTGACGGAATTTTAAAATCAATATTTGACCCTTGAAATTTAGGTTTTAAGACGCTGACAAATAAAGAAAGCTTAAATCATATATTCAATAGATAGAAATGATAATATATTTTATTGAGAATGATGCATTTTCTTTCTTGGTCTAATTTATTTTAAGCATTATGAATCCTTTTGAAATGTTTTTATAAATATAATTAAGTATGACTTAAAGAATGGCTTATTTATATTAATCTTTTTATGCCTGTATTTATTTTATTTTTTAGGTTCATTATATTTGTCTTTATGATTTAATTTTGAATTATATTTTATTTATAATTTCGGAATGAATATGCGTATGGTTAAGTTTTCTCTTGTCTTTTTATCCTTGGCGTAAACATGATGTTCATTATAATAAATTATTTATCTTCATAATCATACTAAACATTATTTATGCTTTTTTTTTCTTCATAAAAATTTAAATTGATTTCATCACAATTAGGACGAGCCTCTCAGTTATAGAGCACTTTAAAACCTTTCGAGTCTCAGTCAAGAAATATAATTAAAAATATTAGCCCTCATCGTAAATTAACAAAAGACCATCCTCCTCATCCCCTACCTCCTCGTCACACAAGTCTAATAGTAAATTACAAATTCAAAACTAGAAAATTTCCATGAACTCGGAAATTTAAAACGCTTCAGTAACTAATATTTTATATAAGCAAAGTAGAAATTTATTAAATTGAATCAATTAAATATTTCCTAGGAAGATCGGATCCCTATTTTCTCTACGAAGAAAATTAGTGAAAATTTAGCGGAAAGGAAAAATAAGAAAAAATAAAAGAGATAGATAATATTAAATTTATTTTGTTTATAATTATGAGATACATTATTAAAAAAACTAAACATATAGAACAAAATAAAATTACAGAACAAACTGAAATTTAACCTAAACGGAAAGCAAGATCTATATTATTTATAAGATGAATTAATTTTAAATACATTTCTAATAACGAATGATAAAATTAAAGTCACTCTTATTCATATAAACTTAAAATAAATTTAATTTGAGCAATACGAAAGGATAGAAAGCGGCTTTATTCTTAAGACAATTTAGTATAATTGGCCGCTTATCAGAACTTTTAGTTCACTTCTTGAAAATAGTTAATTATTTATTTTTATAATTGCTTTTATTTATTTTATCTGAAGCTACTAAATTGTTTTTAATTCTACTTAAATATTTTTAATAATATTTTGGTTTTGTGTTCAAAGTAATGATGTGCAATAACTTTAGTTTTCTCTAATGGGGATATAATCATTCTTACTTTTAGTTCACTCACAGACAAAATTAATTTAAAGCAAGTTAGGGATTAAAATAATAATATTTTGTCCAGAGTTGATGTTTGAGAAATAAAAATCAAACTATTAAATAATTATAAAATTAGCTACTTTATCCCCATCAATAAGTATAATACTCGATTATTTTCTTATTTGATCAATAAAAAAAGAAAAAATACTTTTATTATCTCTACATTAAATTTGGAAAAATTAAAAAAATATACTCAATGCTTTTGAGAAAGCTTGTAAATAAAATTTATTAAAAGAAGATAAAATGTTTTGAAATAAATAAATAGGTGTTTGGAATTTACTTTAAGTTATATATTCTTGCGAAGGCTTATAGCCTTGAATAAATATGTTTGTTTAAATCATAGTCTATCTAAAATTTCTAGTTTAATGTTGAAAAATATTAAAAATAATATAAAATATTAGTAACAACAGTAGTAATTGGAATAAACATTTGATTAATTAAGATTATTCATTTTAAAGATAAATAAATGCTTTCATTCTCATATTGATGTTTTATACTCAAGACTATATCTCAGACAAAATAATGAGACAACCCTTTAAAACTTTTAAGAAATTAGGCAATAAAAATACCTTAATTATTAATTTGGTGTGATAGAGATTGAATAAAAATGATTCCAGAGTCAACTTAGAGGCTTTACTTTATGAAAGTATAAATAATTAAGCTTGCTAAAATTAATTAGAAGTATAAGTTATTGATAAAAATTGTTATCTAAAAAGCTCTTGAGGAGCTCAGCCTTTCCAATTTTAATTAAATTATTATGTAAATTTTAGGTAGTAAAAAATCGTATTCAAACAAATTTACTTCATCTTAATAGAGATAGCAAGATCGACCAAAGTAGGCAAGAAACTAAATTTTAAATTTAGTGTTTTATGATCAAACTTTTTATACACAAGAGGAAAATGTTTATTATCTATATTTGATAATCAGAAGCCTATTTAATTTATCACATTTAAATTCAATTAATTTGATTATTTATTTAATTTAATATATTATAATTTATACAATGTTGAATTAACTTTTGGTGCTTGAGTGGCTTGCTCTGGAGCTTAAGATGCGATTGAGATAGGGTATTTTTTAGGCGCCAGACGAGTCCTCCTTATAAAAGACTCCTTTGGGTTGGATAAAATCTTCTCTCTAGTAGCTTTATCCGTTTCTTTTCAAATTTAAAATAACACAATTGAAAGTAGAGGGCTTTACTTTTAATAGACTTCTCAAATTTTAATTGCATTAATTTTAATATTTATCTGGCTCCTAATTATTAGAAATGATCTCTATTTAGCCCAATTTTGGCTTCAGTACAATAGT
Source organism: Tetmemena sp. SeJ-2015 (assembly GCA_027382625.1). Classification (NCBI taxonomy): domain Eukaryota; phylum Ciliophora; class Spirotrichea; order Sporadotrichida; family Oxytrichidae; genus Tetmemena; species Tetmemena sp. SeJ-2015. The sequence goes on from JAJKFJ010021582.1 coordinate 10,042, forward strand.
ATTTCGTTCTCTGATTTACATTTTTCCTTTTATATTTTACATGAGAATAAAATTTGTAATTATATTTTTTGTTTTTTTTATTATCTATTTTATAAAAAAGTTTTTTTACAATACTTACATTTATTTTATCATGAAATTAATTCTAAAACATGATGTATTTTTCCTTGGTCTATAAATACATGTGAACTCTTCTTTCTATTCCTCGATTGAGTCGTTTGAGAAATATATTCGACCACTTGTTGTTCCTAAGTTGTTTATTTGACATTATTTTTAATAGCAGGGTCTTCTTCGTCTTGTTGAAAAGCATTAAAAAACTACTACTTTTATAAAAGACTGATTTATCTATTGGTGAAAAAAAATAATTGCCAGAGATTCATTTAAAAAAAAGGGCAAAGTAATCAGCATTTCATCTTTTAAAAGAAATGATTTTATAAAGTTATTCTTCAGAAATTAAGAAAAAGATAAAACCATCCTGTTTGAATTTCGGTCGAGGAAAAATAAATAGAAATTAAAAAGCAGACTAATTACTCTAGTTGCGAACTTCCTTCATCTCAGATTCCTTATTTTATCTGATTTGATCAAATTCAGAAGGCCCTTCCTAATCCAATTTATTTTCTGTAAACCCTTAATAAGTAGGCCTAATTAAATAAATTTGTTTAATTTCTTTAATGGCCTCATATTTTTGAAAAATGACTCTTCCAAATCATTCTTCACATGAATTGAAATTTAATTGTTACGACTGCGATGACTACTGTTTAGAGAGTCCCTGCTTGAGTAGCTAGATACCTCGCCAACGTAGGAAAATATTTCCTCAATTTGATTACCTAGAAATTAATTGTTCGATTTGAAGGAGCTGGACTTCAACAGATGAGAGTTCCTCATCTTTCGATGGAACGCATTTATTTTCTCCCTTTCTCTTGTCAGTACTGAGGAGCGCTAAGGAGGGCCAAAGTCTTTGGACAGGGAGTTCATTTATTTATAAAACATCTAGGGAGAGGGAGTGAAATTTAGTGGAGTCAAAAATCCTTGCTAAAATATTGAAAACATATAAAGCTTATTTTAGGTTTTAAATGGAATGATTGGATATTTTTATTCAATAATTAAGAAATATGAAAATCTTAGAATTTATTTAAGAATAATTTCTTAATTTGAAATTATTTTGATCTATGGATGCATTTATTGATCCCTAATCTATTCAGTTTTAATTTTGGCTTCTGAGAAATTGCATAAATTCTTAATTTATGCTTTCCTCTTTTAAATTATTCTTCCACCAGCATTACAGATTTTTCTTCCCTTTCTTCGTTCTCATCTTAATTTCTTCTTCTTCTTCTTCTTCTTCTTTAATTATTTCTATTTTAATTTGTTTCTTTGATCCTCTGATTGTCATATCTAAATTAAATTCTTAAAAAATTAATCTATAAATTATTTCTTAACTATAATCCATTAAAAATAAATCTTACTCGAGAATATAAACAAATTTTGCACTAAATAGTATTTTCAAATTTTATCATTAAAAATGTTTATTATAATAGTTAACAACTATTTTTTAGAAGGAAAACATTAAATCTCGTGTTTTAAACAATAATTTAGACTGCAACTTAATTTTGATATGGATTATAATTTAAGCTAGGGTTCAGATTTAGTGGGACTCAGCTGTTGAGTATCTGAATTTTAAGCATCAGTAAATTTAGAGAAATTTCTTTAATGTTTGCTGAAAGACTTCTCTTGATTATTTTGTATACTACTTATAGGGCTACCGTTTTTAGAATTAATTTCACTTTATTAATCAACATAATAATAATAATCTCAAATATATTCTAAATATTTTTTTAATTTTGAAAATAGCGTAATTGAATGCTATGATAAAATCAGTTTAAAGAGGAGAAGTTGTTTCATGGACTATTTTTAATTAAAGCAACACCCTTCCTATTCAGTCGAAAAATTAGGATGTTAAATTTATTTTCAAATATAAAAAAATAAATAGAGATTTATAATCTTAAATTACAGATACTCTAAGTTTTATAAAGTTTTAAGATTAGCACATTAGATATTTCTAAATGGAAAATTAAAGAGAGTAATTAAAATTAGCTCTCTTGAAACTATTTTTTTTTAAGTTCGATAAAATCTCTTCAAAAGAAAGTCCAAAGGAAGACCTATATCATTTTATTTTTATATCCAACTGAATAAATTAGAGCGAATATATTCTTAATAGAAATCATTGTAATTTAAGATTTAATTATTTTTTTAAAAATATTTATTTTTTAGAGAGCCTATTGATCTCATTGCTTAAATTCAATAAAAGGGGGGGGCCTTTCCTCGTCATCCACTTTTTTCGTGAAAAAATGAAAAATAATTATACAGCCTAAAATCAGCCAAAAATTACAATTCTTTGGGCCAAATTCAAATCCAAAAGGTTTAACCTGTTCATATTCTCCAATTTAGAAAATTTTGGAGAACTTA
>JAJKFJ010021583.1:0-18432 GCA_027382625.1 Tetmemena sp. SeJ-2015
AGATTGACAAGAAATCAAAACCTTTAAAAAAAATTAGAAAAACAAAAAAACAAGCAACCTATAAACCAACCCTCTTATCTGAGATGGGGAAAGACTAAGGTAAAAAATTCAAAAATAGGAAAAAATCAAGGTCCCCTTTAGAAATTTTAGATTGCCTTTTTGGGGAAAAAATTTTTAGATGATTATAAGTATAAAAAAATTTAATTTATACAAATTTTTTCACTTTCTTAACATATTAGGGGGTTTTGGGGGTTTGAATGTATAGTTGCATTTTTTTCTATATCAGATTTATTGAAAACAAAACTTAGGTTTCTAGGTCAAGCTAGGGAATACTATATTTCTTTCTATTATAGGTCAGAATTTTATAAAGAGCGGGGTTAAGAACTATAAAATGAAGTTTTTTATTAGGTGGTGGGAGTGGACTTGATGATCAGGTAGTAACAGAGTGAATTTGATTAAATTAATCCCTAGTTCGAATCTCATTAATTACCAATTATTTAAAATTCATAAATTAACGATTTATCTGATCCAGATCGAGGTACTCTCAATTAAGAATATACTCAAAAGACATCATACAGTGAATTGCACTCAACAACCTTAATAACAGAATTCATTGGTCGCAGAGGGCACCTAAATTCTATCAGATGGAAAATTAAAAAAAAAAGGGCAAAGATGGGCCGCAGTCTTCCATTACGATTACGAATTAAATCTCATAGCTAAAATAATTCGTTACTGGGTGGAATGATATATTTAAATCAAGGTTATTTTGTATTAATCTCTTTTTTAACAACCTTCTTTTTCCATTAAATCCCTATCTATAGTTAAGCTAAAGAAAAAACTTTCTTATTTGACTCAAAACTGGGAGAAAAAAAAAGAGTCAGAGGTAAGTGAGGAGACAATATAATATAGTTAAATTTTTTAACACTGATTAGCATGCTGATAAATTCCTTATCTCGATCAGCAAAACTAATGTGGTATTGAGCTGTGATGTGCCCGCAACAGAATGTTTCTTCAGCTCAACAGATGTTTATTTATGTATGTATTCAGGTTTTAAAATTTAAATTTTTTCTTGGGTTTAAAATTTAATTTTTAAATATTTTTTTAAAATTATACATAAATTTATCTTTTTAATTTAAAATATTTCCCTTTTTTTTTATAATAATTAATAATAATTAAAATCTTTTACTTTTGTATTAAGGAAGCTGCTATAAACAAAACTTGTCTTCAAATTTAATCAGTTGCATCATCTCAAGATGCTCAATAAAAAATAACAGATAAAGGAAAAACTTAAAGTGAAAATGTTAGAAAAGAATACGTCCAATGTTATATTAATTATATCATCTATATTTTTAAATTAGATTAAAAGTGATGTAATTATTTTATGCACTTTGAATTTAAAAATGTTCGCCAACAAAAAACTGATGGTAGACAGTTCATAAAATTTTATAGATTTGAATTAAATAAGAATAGAAGTTTGGTTTAAAACTAAAATGAATTTTTTTAGAACTGCGGCTGTTGTAATCAACCATTTTTAGAGATAATTTAATTGCTATATATGGCTAATTTAAATTAGCATGAGTGAGTTGGCTCAGACTTTCCTTATCTTATTCAGTAGAAATGCTATAGCTCTTTATTTTCCCTATAACTTAAAATTCTTGCTTGGTGTCTAATTCTTAAATTCGCTCATTTTAAAATGTATAATTAAAGTATACAAAAGTTAAATTAATTAAGATAAATTTATCCCTTCTTTGGCATATAGTTAAGACTATTAATTTCAAAAAACTTTTAATTCAGTGCTTAGTTATATATTTATTTAATCAATTAAATTTAATATTCAAATTTACAAGTTTAAAACTAAAACTCTATGCCATTTTTTAATAGATAGAAAATAGCGATGAATCTGCAAAATCTTTACAAGTATCTGATTGACTAGTTTCAATATTTAGAGATGAAGTCTTACAATATCATAATGGAGTTTTGCTAAACCAGATATGTTTTACGATAACCTTTGTATATTATGATGAATTATCTCTACATATAAATATTTGGGGGCCTTTCCTCGACAGTAAAATTTTATAAGGAAAAAAGGTAAGAAAACAATATTTTTATAGGGTAACTTTCGCTCCTAAATCTGATTTTTCCAGTTATAGAGGCCTGTTCGAACATCTAAGGCTTCAAATTTTAATCCTAGTTTTAGTCACATAAATGCCAGCTGCACCTAAATAAAATCTATTTTTTATGCTAATTTTATGCTATTTTAAAATAAACTTAAAGTGCAATTTTTAAAGAGTGCATCATTTAATGAATATATAACATGCTTCAGTTATAAGCCCAAAGAAGAATAGTTGGAAAATTGCAGCATTAGCCGCTTAATCATGAATTAAATGTTTGGTTATATAAAAATGTTGCACTCTTTAAAAATTGCACTTTAAGTTTATTTTAAAATAGCATAAAATATAGATTTTATTTAGGTGCAGCTGGCCTCTATGTGACTAAAACTAGGATTAAAATTTGAAGCCTTAGATGTTTGAACAGGCCTCTATAACTGGAAAAATCAGATTTAGGAGCGAAAATTACCCTATAAAAATATTTGTTCCTTACCTTTTTTCATTATAAAATTTTACTGTCGAGTAAAGGCCCCCCCCAAATATTTTCTAGATCTCAGATATTATATTTCTTCAAAATTAATACTACATAGAATTCAAGATTTCATTTAGATGATTATGAATCGATTTACTTACAATATAAATTATAACTGCCAAATTTTTAAAGAGCTTCACTAGTAGACTAGACCATGCCGATACTATAACCAATTTATAAACTTGTATTTTAGAAAATTTTGCGAATTTTTTGCTAATTGCTAATATAGAATTGGAATATTGCAACACTAGAATTGTTAAAATTAAAATTATGATTTGAAAGTAACTTTATATTTTACAAGAATAAGTGTAAGCAAATATTATTGAATGTGGGTTTGAGCCGAAGGAAAACTAATCGAAGATTAAGTTTTAGATAATTAAGGCACCTAATGGGTAAGCTAATTTAGTGAGAATAGCTTTAAATTAGCATAAATCAGCGATTGACTATTTCAAGAAGCTAAGAGATTTTGCTGAAGTTAATTTTGACAAATACGAAAAGGATTATAGCGTCAATAAGAATCAGCCTTGCTTAACCACAAGCTCAATCCTCGTAGAATATAATTATTTTAAATCTATAACTGTTTAAATTAATAAAGGGGTGGAAATGCACATCATATCTCTTATATTTTCAATCAATTACAAAAATGTAGGATATTGGAAAAAGAAATTATAATATTTTGAATTTAAAAAAGCCCTGAGTTTCATTTAAGATTTCAGATTCAATTAATATGACTTATTTTTTTATACATAATGTCTAATTTTCCTCCTCATACTTAAATAATGGATTTTATCATAACACACGAGTCTCATTTGAGCAATACCATACATAGATAATCGAAATGAGCATTTAATAAATATTATGTACCTGTATTAACTAATTCACTTAAGAATTGTTTTTTTTTTTAAATTGTGAGGAGCAAAGGAAAATGCTTCAGAGTCCTCATAGTTAAATTCAATTCAGAAATTAATTATTGATGTCTCAGCTTAAAATATAACTTTTCCGATTATTCAATGGAATTGGATCAAATTAAAATTGTGAAAGAGGACTAAAACATGCCAGGTTGTTGAAGAATCTTTCATAATAATTGCTTAAAAAATCCTTTATTATAAAATTAAAATCTTTGAGCAAATAATGAAAATAAAAGATGTTTCATAAACCTTAAATCTTTATATATGACTTTCAAAGTAAAATTTAAATGAAAAACTTTTAATGATTTTAATTTTCTCGCTGATTTTAGCCAATAATTATACGGTTTTTGTTAAATCTTAATTATTGACACCCAGGAATTAAAAAATCTAACTGCCACTTTTCAGGAGTGTAGACTTGGAATTTGGTTCAGAGTGTTTCTAAAGAGTAGTTACTATTTTAATAAGTATCCAAGTCAAATAATCCAAAGGAACTTGGAAATAAGAAGGCAGTTATATTAATTATATATTAAATTAAAAGGCATTTCTTATTCAAATTAATTAAAGATGCTAGAAATTTAAATTCCATATTTAAAATATTAAAATGAGAGAGTTTATTTCAGTTCCTTCAAAATTAGGACAGCAAAAAGCATTGGTTTGCTAATTTATTAACAACTAGATTTAAGCTATTTTTCGTTAACTAATACTCGAATACCTTTTTTTAAATTAATTCTTAAGTCTTCTTTAGTTATCATTATGAAAAGATCATCTTTATTTATTCAATATAAATTCTATCACTCTTTCTTAATCTTCTTCTTAAAATATTTCATTAGTTTTTTTTTAAAATGAAAAATTTACACACTAAAATAAAAATTACAAAGCCCTATATTTAAAAAATGGTCATTTTGTATTTTCAAGTAAATCTAAAATAATTATAGTAAAGCTTCTATTGTTTAATCTATTTTATTTTAGTAATTAAAATGATTATTGTTTAATTTTTATACTGAGTAGAATAGAAAGATTTGCTATAGCAAAGTATCGAGGGTCTGCCTACCATGGACCCAGAGCAAAACGATAATTAAAGATAGCTATAAAGCGACTACGAATAATAATAATTAATAATTAAGGGAATTAAAGGGCCCCCGGCATAAATAAGATAGGCCGTGACGTCAATGATATTGCTGTGACGCACTTATCTGACGCACACAAACCTACCAGCCGAATAGGGATATTAAACACGTGGCACCCCCCGCCACCTCACATTCTGAGCAGAAGCCCCCGGCTTCTGCAGACCATCTAAAAAAACCTAAGAGGAGAAAAAAAATCCGGTAGCTTCGGACCGAGAGCAAGTTGCTGCTCCGTAGCGTCTGGCTTCGCTGTCCAGCTGCATGACTGAGTGTTTGCCCATAGATCTCGTCCCTCCACGCCTAATAGGATTAGGAGGGTGAGTGGGAACCACTCACCTTTGATTATCTCTCCAGTGAGCAGCCCAACCACCTTCCCCAGGGCTTCGGCTGCCATTATCCCTTGCCTCTTTTAAGCACTCACCCACCAGCCAATGGATTACCAAACCAGAAAGCCTTCAGGGAAAGGGCGACCGGTGCCTAGTGCCGGTCGTGTGCGTCCTGAATTTTAACTTTCTAATTTAATATAATTTAAAGCGACTACGAATATTATATAGAGAGGGCCCAGTAATTAAGAAATACTTAAAGCACTCTGCATAAAAATATTATTAATGTTACTATAAATCTAAATATTTTCATTACGGCTTAATTATGGTTTGATAATTCTCTAAAATTATAACTATTTAGAATCTTCTTTTTATCATAAGCTATATAATTATAAAAGAGGACCAATTTAAATATTTATAAGAGGTTTTTCTATATTTTTATTTGATTTACAATAAATCTGATTAATTCGTGAGAGATTACTCTAAATATTATCTTAAGAACGCTCAATAGAAAGAAGGCAAATTTAATCATTAAGAAATCTTGGATTTATAATAAAGCATAACTTAAATAAAAGAAAAATATATTCTATCATTTAGAATAAATTAAGAATTTATCATTAGATCTTGAATTTATTTACAAAATATATTTTAAAATTTGACAAGCAAACCACGAGTTTTAAAAAGAATCTTGTAAACTTAAAATATTACTCATTATATATATATGAATTAAGGAACCTATTTAGGCATAATTTAAAAGCCTTAAAGCATAATACTTAAGGTAGCTCTTAAATGTCCCTTATGTTAAAACCCTAAAATGAAGTTACTATATTTTGTTCATTTTTCGTTGAACGAATACTTCTTAATAATTAAAGGCTCTGCCATTTTTATGATGAGAATTAATTTTTTATCAGAGCATAAGATTGAATTTGCTGAGAGAAAATAATTATAGTTTTTTAATGCTGCTTTAAACTCAAAAGATGCCTAAATTCATATACTCTTTCTCCCTGATATCTTTTAATTGTTAAATTAAATAAGTAAACAAAAAATAAACTTTGAGATAACTGAGTGAGACCAATCTCGATGAGTATAGGATGCTTTAAAATTATCTTAACGAGCAAGTTAAAAATAAATATTGGGATAAAAGTACACATATTTAATTTTTGCAAGGGCTAATAAATGTATATGTTAAAATGCTTGAGCTTATTACTCTAAAAACGACCCCACGATGGTAGCGATACTTATTCTCCAAGTATAAGAGAAATAATGGGTAATATGCTTTTAAATTCCATAATAGTTTATACTTTGATCCCTTAAAAATTTTAAGTTTTCTCTGTCAAGAATGATCCTCAACCGATTTTATTCCTTAGTTATTGAAGCTTAAAGAAAACTTCTAAGAGACTTTAGATGAGACCTTTTTGTCCTATGAATAAAAAATAAGAGGCACTGAACCTTTATTCAAAATTCATTTAATTCCAAATCTATCAATGCATTAAAAAATTACTCTCTCATAAATTCCTTTTATTTATAAATATTCTTAATTAATATTTATTCTGGATGAATAGATTTCCTCCCAAAATTTTGAATACTACAGACTGAATTCTCTTAAATTTAAGGATGAAAAGATACAAGCTGATTTAAAGAAATATTAGCAGTACATTGAAAACCATGATAATTTAGTGGAGAAAAGTTCTAATCCTGATCTTAAAAAATCTTTGAAATTTTATTTTAAATTTTGAAGATAATAGATATAATTATTAGCATTCTAATTATGAATCGAGTTAACTTATAAATATACAAAATGGAAAAAAAGTGGCAGTGGGTATATAGATCTTGGGTAAGTTTTATGCATTATGAAAAGACATGCAATGATAAGAACTATCTATCTTTTTAAACCTACTTGAAAATGACATGTAGCACATCAGGCTTTTGTTAAAAAGTACTATGACAAAAGAAAGAGAAAATAAAACAAATAAATATAGATATATTTTGCTGCAGAGCCAGATATATCAAAAGAGAGAGCATAGAATTTAAATTTATACTTTTTACCATTTATCTTTTGGATTTCATAAATTTTATTTCTATATTTTATATATTTCTAAAAATATAATATCTTAATTATGTTTAAAATAAATTTACATTTTATTTTACCTAATTTATCTTTTAATTTAAAAAGCTTTGAATTATCTTTCATGCATAATTATTTAGGTGTTGAAAATTTATATTAGAAATAAGATGCGGACATATTAAGGAGTAACTCGAATCTTAATTCAGTGAAATTAAAAAAGCAGGAACGAGAAATAGATGAAGAACCCTACTCCATAGTCAAACCAATAGTTTCTTCAATATCAGCTGAAATTCTGCAAATCATCCTACTATACCACATAATCAATCTATTTTAAAAATTATGTATTTAGTGCAAATTTAGTGCAATAATGATTACAGAAAATGAGAAAGTAGATAAAGAATTAGATAAGCATCCCAATATCCTATTTCTTATATAATTAAAACAGTTTATAAATATATTTATGACGGAATATAAAATACATAAAGAAATCAACTATAATTATCATTAAAATTATCTTATAAGTTTAAGAGCTGATATTTTTCATAACGAGTCTAAAGAAATATATCGTCTTGAAGTCTTTAAAATACAGTAACTTCATGACACTCCTAAACTATAATAAGTTGATTCCAAGGAGCAAAGGATACTATTTATAAAAGATAAATTAACTATTTTATATCCTCTGCTAGATTTCTTGATGAAAAAACAAGTAGCTAAGAAATTTAATAGTGAAATCTTTTAATTTTCTTAATTCTAAAAAGAGCATTTTGAAATACTTTTTTTAAGCTTAAATTTCTTTCAATTGCCCAAAAAAAGGAAATTTAATTATGAAATTAAAAGGGTTGTTACAAAAAATTTCAAGATCAGGATTATCTCGACTAAAAGTGACGACCACTAGAGTTGCAAGGATTTGAATGAGCAGTAACTCTAATCTCTCAAAAATTTAAAGCGCTGGATAGAGCTTATATTTGATCCTTACTATAATATGGACAACGAGTCAAATCTCAGACAACAAATTATTTTCTTCAAGGTCATTAATCTAATCTGCCAAGATTAAAATGGAAACGGAATTTATGAAAATTAAACGCTTGTTTACAACAAACTTCTCAAGAAAGATAACAGACTCAGGACAATATATTTCTCACTATTGGAAATATAAATTATATAACCCATCAAATTAAAATTATTAGCTCTATATATTCTTTTTAGCAGAATCAATGCTTAATAGTTTTTATTTTTTTAGTTTTCACTTCAATGAGCTATTTAGAGTTAAGATGTAATTTTTAAATGATATTTTATAGTCAGTTATATGCTAAAATAAAAATCTTAAGTTATTTTTTCCAGATTTTTCAGATTAACAAATCTTTTTAGAAATAAAAAATATTATATTTAAATTTTATACTCTTCCAACATTATGAATAAGTTCTTCAAAGAATATTTAGTCCAAAAATTCGATGGTTAATTTATAAAAATTATTTTTCTGTGAAAGTGAAAATCATAAAAATAAGTATCTTAAATATGAATAATAATTATTTGTAATAAATATTATTTTTGGATTCAAGCAACAACAATCAGCTTGTTCCTCACATTTAGTTTTCAATAACTGGAAATGACTATGATGGCTTGAGTAAGTTATTTAAATAAATGATAATTTGACCCTATAGAAAGTGACATGGAGTTCTTTTTAAAGCAAAACCATTTGCTTAGAAACCTCATGGAGAAGAAAGATGAAAAAAGCAACTAGTTTAAGAAGCAAAGGCGAACTCCTCCCATAAAAATGCTTGGACTTTTCGATCAAAACTAAGAGAATACCAATTTAATAATTTAAAATTATAAACAATTTTGACTATAAGCCCTATGCTAAATATTTGTGCTCTTACTTGGAGACAATCATATCTTGCATTAGAAACGGTCACAGTAAAGCAAAAGATCATCCCAAAGTTATCGGATTAAATGCCGTTTTGAAATAGAATTATAATACTAGAAATTTATAGTTTTTGCGATAACGGTCATTTAACAGACTAAGTCTTACAAGTTAAAAGAAATACTGTTAAAACTTTTATCGAATCTTTTCATTAATAATAATGTAATCTACAGTAATCAATTTTCAGTCAAGAACAGATGCTATTAGTAAGCGAAATATATGGTTTTAAGATAATTATAGCTGGGAAAAAATAAAGAAAGGAGAGACCAATCACAAATATTTACAGTTAAAATTATTATTACAATTATCAATAGAAGTCAATACAAAATTATTAAAGCATCTAATACAAATAAAATTAATATAGTTTTATTAGCCAATACATCTAATTATTTTTTTCATCTTTTTTATTTTAATTTTAGTTCAGAAGTGAGAAAGAACTTGAAGAAGAGAATGGGTAACTTGGGGAAAATGAAAAACTCAATTAAAAATACGAACAGCAATGTAAGTATTATTACTTAAGAAAGATAATACTTAATTTGTTAATTTCAAAAATTAATATGTAACTTGAGCAGCTTCAATATCTTAAAGGCTTTCAATTTCCATTTTTACATATTTATTAAACCTATTTGCTTGTAGAGGTGAAGAAAAAAGAAAATGAAAATTGGAATAAGCAAAAAAGAGAGGTTTACAAATTTTTGCCTGACCTCATCGAAAGAATACTAATGATAGATTCTTTTTGGACACTTGAGAAAGAAGGAGAGTGTCTTCAAGACCCTGAGTGGAAGGAAACATCAAACGCCCCAAAAGCTAGATTAGTTCTGATTGCTGCAGCTTTGTAATGCTCTTAAGATCTCATCTATTGCGATAAAACAAATTCTGTTCTAATGTACAAAATCATTTAGGCTCGTTATTTTATTATAAATAAAAGAAATATGACTCTTATAAAGTAATTAATTATATTTTCCTGGTTCAAGTTCAGAAATAATTAGGATAAAAATAGTGATGCATCTAAGTCTTCATTAGTAGAAGACGAGGAGAAGAAAAATATTTTCAGCAAATTTAGACTCTTTTAACTCTTCATTATTGCCAGAAAAGATAGCAAGTTAAAAAATCTCCTCGAAGACATATATCTTCTCCTCCTCTAAAATCTAGTAGTAATTTGCTAAAAGAGGACTGATTAGAGGATCATGATTAAAAAATTTTATTATTTTTATTTAGATAACTCTGAGGGATTTCACTTGGAATGTAGGGAAAGAGTTTGATTAAGAGCAAAACTCTCTTATCAAAAAGGTTTAGAAAGGAATTGCATAGTAACTTTTGAAAAAGGGAATTACAATTAATAAAAAAATTAATTTATTTCCTTAGATTTTTAAATAAATTCTTCAAAAATTATCTTTTTACTTTTTTTTACATTTAAATTTAACTAAGAGATAATTTTATAGTCAACACTTTTCATACAAAAGTCTAAGCTTTAAAACTTTTTTATGAATAAATATAAAGCCTTCATTTTCTTAGAAATTTACTCATTATTTTTAATTTCTGAATAAAATTAGAAGCAATAACTATCATAAATTTACTCAATAAGTTTTGAATTTATTAAAATTGTTTTTAATTTTTTTCATGAAGTAGAAAATTATTGTCTAAATTAAATTTGCTAGTTTTGATGCTAGGAATCAAATTTTCTCAGATTCTTACATAATGAATCTTACTAAGTCAAACGAGAAATAAAGATGCCTCAAATTTAATTTTATAAGTCTCAATAAGATCTTAATCGAGAATTTTTAAGTTAAGAGTATTAATTTAAATTGGATGATTGGCTATTTTAAAGTGTCTCAAAATTATTGTAGCACTAAATTATTTTTCAACATTTGAAGCAGGAATATTAAAAGAGTTTCTATGTTGAAAGTTCCAGAAATCAATGCTTCTATTTTATTTTATACTTTTGATACTAGTTTAAATTTAAATTTAAGGAGTATGAGAGCAAGTTATAAATATAGATTAGTCACGATTAGATGATCATAAAAATAATTAATCATGTATTCTTTAATAAATTTAGAGCTTTAAAAGTAGTGTATTTAGCAATAATATATTCATCATTTCATTTTTAAATTATAATTACATAATGGCAGAGTGAGGAATTCTTAAGTCCTTTTTTCATCACCAACCTTATTCAATGCAAATACCAAACTAAGGCAGAGGTAAGTAAACCTTGAAGGTTATAACCTTATTTTTGGCATTATTTTAGAGTTTAGCTCTAATAAATTCTAATTTACCGAATAATTTCAGAGTTAATCTGAGTTTAGAGTTAGAGTGAAAGCCGAATGGGAACTCTTAGATACTACTGAGATTCTTCAGATGGAGATTCCTAAATGAGTAAGGCACTTATAATAGAGCACAATGAGATCCTCATACAATTAAGCTCAAGTAAGATAGTGGAATCCTTTGTATACTGTGAATTTAGGATAAAGATAATGCTCAAACACATAACAATGCAGAGATAAAGAGATTCCTAATGGCGTGAAAACAGTTCTATATCTAAGATGAAGAGTGGCAAAGCCTAAATAAAACTAAAGATAATTATATTCAGATACTTACAAAGCTTCAAATGAAAATAAATTTGTATTTTTGTTCTCAATAATATAATCGTATTTCACCCATAATATTGCAATTCTACTAACTAGAAATTAAATAGAAATCTTAGTATGTTTATTTTAGATAAAGGATTTATCTCTGTTCCTGCATAAATATATCCTCAACTATAAATTTAAAGTTATCTCCACTTATCAAATATCAAATACTAAGAGTTTAAAGGGATATTTTTTAGATAATTAAGTGTTTTAACTTTTCTAATAACTCGAGATAAATTATCTAAATTAAAATGATTGTATTTTAATTTTATATTTTTAGATAGAAAATATTTTATTTCTACTTTCCTAAAAATGGGATTTTTAATAAAAATCTGGTTTAAGATATTTAATTGACTTTAAAAAATAATTTATTAAAATGGTCTGAGTTAAAATTAATTTGATTATTTTTAATGCGAATAGCTTAATAGATTTTTCTAAATGGAAACATAAACTTAAGAGAAATTGCAATATGAATTAAAAGAGACTCTTCTCTTTCTTATATTTGACAAGAAACTCAATAGTTCAGCTAAAAAACTTGCCTTTGAAGTGTTAATGCTAAATTTTGAAGCAGTCAATTCCCTCCAGAAAGAACTAGGAAAGGTTAAATAAAAAAATGCTCCAATTGTAATTCGAAATTCAGAATTGAATTAAAATAATTAATTAAAATATGTAAATTGGGGTAATTTAAGTTACGATCGGCATAGTTTAATACGATTCTTATTCGATAGAAATGAAAATTGATATGTGAGTCTTAATCTTCGATTACTAAATAAGGTTTTCATTGAAGAGATATTGATCTTTTTAACTTCAAACCAAGAAATTAACCAAGCTAAGATTCTTACTTACTGAGGTAACTCTTTTCAAACATCTTCTATGGAATATTCATAAAGAGGGAAATTACTTATAATTTAAAGCTTCATAGAACAGTTATAAAGAAATCTTTAGAATCACTATTAAGTTGCTATATTTTAATTTTTCCTTATTCTGACAATTAAGGAGATATTTAAAATTAATCTAAAAAGTGATTTATATTAATCTGAAATTTATTTCTTAATTTAAACAAAATATTTTCAGTTATTTGACAAATCGACTTAGTACCTTTTTTCATTCCAAACATCGAAAATAAAAGATCTTAAAACCTAAATAAATTAGAATCCTGTCTTAAAAATGACCTCCATCTTCATGATATTTAATAGAAGAATTATTCTACAAGTCTCTTCCTCCTCAGTGCCCAATTTTAAATTATTCTGCATTCTCTGAAGTTTGTGAGAAATATTGAATTCAAGAGTTACTCCATGTTCAGTGCGGAGGTAGCCTCGGCTGCCATAGGTCACTCCTTGTTCGAAACCCACATTTGTATTTGTTTTTATAGAATTATCCCTCCAGATCACTCCTTGATAGATAAGTTTAGAATAAGATTTGACTTCAGATAAACTAATTAAGAGATTTGTTTTGATTTTAAAGACAGGAGCAAAAGGGCAGAAAAAATACTCAATGTTAAACCTAGCAACCATTTCAAGGTCCCACGAATTTAAGGAAAGATCAAGCATGTCTTAAATATAAATTATCATTATTAAGTCGTCTTATTGTACCAATTAAAATTTATAATTCATCTATTAAAAAAGAAATAAATGTAATTTCTAAACTCTTTTAAAATGATCTTGCATAAGAATTTATAACCTCTAATATATTCAAATTATCTATTAAGTGGTCAATTCTAACACAAATGAATTTATATAGATTTTTGACTATCACCTTGATTTTCAGAATAATATTTATTTCTCTTTTTTATTAAAATCGCAGCTATTATTCAAATACACAAATAAAAAATATTAAATCATTCTTTTAATGATAATCTGATTTTGCCTGAATAAGTAATTTAAATCTTTTTGTTTTTTTTACAAGTAAAATTTAAAATTGCTTTTATATAATTTTCCTTTTGATAGAATTTCTTTGAGAAGATAATTTAAATTTTTATAAATTTATGAAATAAATATACAGTAAAAGGTGTAAACTATAAAAGAAGCTTTCATAAGTATCAAATTATAGATTTATACAATATAACACTTTTGCAAAATATTTTAATATATTCAAATTACTGTTTATAATAAGATAATCAATCGGCAATTAACAAAATTTAGGACAAAATATAAAAAATTTTACTTATCAAATTTTTGTATTTTTATCATTCTTATTTGTGTCTATTTTTAAGGTATTCTTTATAACTGATGAGATTTAAAAGGACTACCAGAAATTATAGAGCCAAAGATAGGAAATTACAAAAATGTCACACAATATTTAATCATATATTTTTTTAAAAAAAATATGATCTGGAAAAGCTATAAGAAAAAGATAAATGAGGATCCAAAATCAGATAACTAAAAATATTTATAATTAAAAGGATTTTAAAAAAAAAGCTTCAAGGAGTAAATATTGCAAGCGAGGAACCTTAGTGTAATTTGTATTTTTAATACCTATATGTGCTGCATTAAGCTTGGAATAATAAATATTTTGGTGGGGGAGGGGCCTTTCCTCAACAGTAAAATTTTATGTTGAATAAAGGTAAGAAAAAAATATATTTATTGAGTATTTTTCACTCCTAAATCTATTTTTCCCAATTAAAAAGGGGTCTATTCCAACATCTTAGGCTTCATGTTTAATCTTAATTCAGTCAGTTAAGTCAGTACAAATAAATCTATTTTTTAAAGCATTTTTGGCTACTATAAAATAAACTGAAAGTGCAATTTTGAAATAATGCAACATTTTTTGGTAATAAAAACTAGCTATAACCCAAATAAATAGGCTGAAAATTTAAAGTTTAACCTCTTAACCAGAATTAAATTTTAATTTTATAAAATGTTTTATTTCAAAATTGCACTTTAGTTTATTTTTTATAGCAAAAAATAGCAAAAAATAGATTCATTAGGCACTGACCTTTAACTACTAATTAAGATTAAAATGAACCCAAAAAGTTGGGAAAAGCCCTTTTTAAATTAAAATCAATTTGAGTGAAAAATACTCAATAAAATATTTTTTTTTTTTACCTTTATTTACTATAAAATTTTACTGTCGAGAAACCCCCCCGAATTTTTTTTAAAAAAAAAAACATAACTTTTTTAATTATTTTTTTAAAAAAAATTTTTTAAAAAAAATTGATTATTTAAATTTTTTGCTTTTTTTAAAATTTCTTACAATTTTTTAAGTTTCAAACAATCATTAACTATAATACCAATCAATTTTTAGCATTATACTATAATTTTTATCTCCATTTTATTTATAAAAAAAGAAGTGAAATTAAAAAAATAAAAAAACAAATAAAGATACGAAATTTTTATCAAATATTAATATAATAAATCTAAATTTTAATTTTTAAATTTGAAAGTAAAATATATATTTTTTTTATAATTATTTTTTTTGCTAAGTTTAAAAAAAAAGAGAATTTAAATTTGATAAAAAAAATAAAACTAATTATTCCCCTTCATTCACATAAAATTTTAAGAACTTTTCATCCTTGCAACTTTTGAGTGGGAGCGCTCAGTAGTGAGTTATAAGCAACACTAATTTAGATGAAGATGATAAATTGGATGAAGATGAGTGAGTGAGTCATAACTAACTACTGAGAGGTGCTGTGAAGATGATGAAAGAAGAAACTCGTATAAATTTTTGATAACCTATCGAACAAGCTGCAGATCAGGGAGGGAATCTATGATTTCAACTGATACGAAATTGCACCATTTATTATTTAAACCAATCATCGATTTTAAATAAAATTCCTACTATAATATAAAGCTTAAAAATATAAACAAATAGTGTTTAAAATCCGAAAATCAATTATTAATTCTATAATATATTGATAAAATTTATAAATAGATAAATAAATAATAGAATAAATTTAAACAATATCGTTTAGAACTTGCTCAAGATATTTTAGAATTTGCATAATAGCAAAAGATTATCTTAGATTATTTTTCTTTTTATAATATAAATAAAAATCCTTAGCTTTAATAGAACTAGCTTTCTCTCATTTCCTATTTAGAGAGAAAGTCTTTATAAAACAGATAGTTATAATGTTCAAGAATTAGATTTACCTTATTATAAATTAAAAGATTCGATGAAACTGGCTCTCCGCATGGAACCACATATCCCTCCCCATTTTAGGAAAATAGTCGACATAAATATATTTACACGGATATATTCTACAATTTTCTGGTTTGTTTTTGCAGAAATGATTCCTTCTATATATTTTTTGGGAATAAAAGTACTATCAAAATGATAATTTAAAAATAATTTTATGCTAAAACATAGCTGGATGGAGAAATAGAAAATTTGGTTAATGAAATAAAGCCAAATGACAAGAACTTCAAAATGAAGTAGCATATGTTGAGACTGCTACAATTCCCTAAGCTGCTAATTGATGGCATTATGAAAAACATTTTCTATGAAGAGAAGTACCTACCACTGTTCAGAAAAATCATGAACTTAAAACATTCAATTTTAAATCTTAAACTTTAATTCCAAATTCAAATAAAATATAGATTTGCAATTTATAGCATCAAAAGAAGTTTATAAAAAATAATTATAATAAAGTATATGGATTTAATTTATAAGCTGAGAATAAATAGAAATGAAATTTAGTGGGCGCTTAAATTTTAATTAACTTCTTGTATCTTTATTCCTAGAACAATAAAGCATATAAAAATATGTTTTTTATTTATAAATTATTGATTAATTTTTAATTCAACTCTCTAAAGAAAGCATGAATCATCAAAATAAAAGGGTGAAATATGCTTTGAATCAAAAGGCAAAGAGATTTTTATAAGTATTTTTAAAGTTTGGAAATTATGCAAGAAAATTAATTTAAGCTTCTTATGAAATAAAGTAAAGTAAAGTAAAATTTAGGGAATAAATATAATAATCAATTATAAAACCAGCACTTATTACAGTACTAGTTAGAAAATCGTATTTCTATCCTCTGTAAGATGGCTTTAGTTTATATTTTGTAGGGATATTTCCAATTAAGTGGGCAACCACTCTTATGCAAAATTTCCTTCTCTTATGAAACAAAAATTGAGTACATTTTAAACGTTTTCGATGTATAAGCATGATTTATATTTGAGATTAAATAATTCATTTCTCAAATTAAAACTTCTAACAAATCATAATAATTCTTTGGAATTTTAAGATCCTCTGGTTTATTTATTTAAAAAAATTTAAAGAAAAAATTTCTCAAGAAATATACTTCTCAATATTGAATCTTAATTGGGATATTCATAATATTTCATTATTTATTTTATGAATTAAATAAAATTAATCTATTTAATAATGTTTGCAAATATTTTAAAGAGTTTAAGAATAAGATAGATTTAAGATTGATCACACTATCAGAATTAAATTACAAATTATTTATTAAAGAGTTATTTATTATAAAATTACATGTATATAAACTTACAACTATGATAATCATAATTTAAGTAAACTGGGGTTATAAATGAGGAGAATTCAAAGACCTTGATTGATTACTTGGAATATCTTTCATCTTTGTCATAGATTGAAATTCAAAATGAGAAACTTATCACACAGATAGTCAAATAACTCAAAAATTAAGAGAAAGAGACCTAGCTATTTATTCAATTTATCAACTTATAAATCATAATTCAAATATCATTTTAATTCATAATCATTTTTAAATTAATTCAACTTTAAAGTTAAGAGTCTTAAATGCAATTACTATATTTTCTAGTTGATTATATTGAAATCAATCTTAAGACAGTGAAGAGAAGATATCAAAAAAAAATTAAAAAACAAACTTTGCATATTTAATTCTTATCATTAAATATTAAGATAATTGAAAAGTAAAAAAAATTAAAAATTAAAAATAAAAGGTTCTGCTTTTCAAGCTTTTTTAGTGTCTCCTAGAGTGGCTCATTAAATGGGGGTGTATTTTAAATTTAAAAGAATAAAAATTTGACATTAAAATTTGGCAAAAACATCTCTGCTGAAGCAAAACTCCAAACTGATGTAATAAACTCCATCTTGAAATTTTACTACATCAGTATGGATTTTTCTTCACGAGTGTTTTTTTCCTAATTTTTAAAGTCAAACTTTTTATAAAACATTTAAAAATTTAATCATTTTTTAAGAACTACTTGGGGGGGACTAAAAAAAAGTTTGAAAAGTAAGTCCTAAATTTTTTTTAATTCTTAATTTTCAAGTTTTCTTTTTATTAAAAAAATTTTGGTTTAGGTTAAAATTTAATTTTCTAGAGAAAATTTTTAATTTCCATTTTAAAATATATTTTTATTATTTGGATATAATCGATCAAAATTTTTGAACAAAAAAATAAGATAGATAAAATCAGAACAGAAAAAAACTGAGACTAAAAAGGACTGAAAAAATATAAATCTTTTTAAAAAAAGTTTTTTTTAAATGAAAATAAAAAATAAATGAATTAAGGATAATTTTCATTTTTTTAATTGAAAAATTTAAGTAAATAATTTTAGAATAAAAAAAATTAAAAAAATTTTTAAAAAAAAATTTTTTAAAAAATTATTTTAAAAAAATTAAATTTTAAAAAATATTATTTTAATTTTATTTAATTTATTTAAAAGTTAATAAAATAAAATTAAAAATTTTTTAAGTGTAGAAAGGGAAAAAAAAATTTTCCTTTTTAAATTTAAATATATATATAATATATATTTTTTGTAGGCATTATAAATAATAAATTCAAGATCGATTGAGTTTCGTCGGGGAATTTCTAAACTTGTCAAATTTTAGAATATTTTCAATTCGAGTAAATACCGAATAGTAAACGCATTTTTAAAAAT
>JAJKFJ010021584.1:0-12760 GCA_027382625.1 Tetmemena sp. SeJ-2015
TGCCTTCAGAGGCTCATCATCTTTGACTTCTATCTGCCGAACCTATAAACAAAAAACACATAGGGATTAAGAAGTAGCGGGGTACCAAGAATGTTTCTGATTATCATCAGAAGTTATGAGGAGAGTGTGATGTTTCTAACTCCCTTAAAGTGCAGATCATGTGAGCATTGTCAAGTACGAGCAGTTCCAGTTGTGCATTCGAAAGATTGATTACGATTTGACTTTGCATTTTGTGAAGGAATACGGAGCATGTGACCATGTCATTTGATTTGAGATAAAGATTGTAGTTTCATTCCACAAGAATGATGCTAAGTATTTGAGGATTTTTGAAAAGAATGAATTCTCCTTGAGCACTATGGGTATTCCAGCTTTGCTTTCAAGCCTTTTGAAGAGTTGTTTTGAGATAGAGTCATTTACTTGTTCTCATAAGTATGATTGGCTAAAACATCTGGCATTCGGAGAAGGCCACTGAAGATGCACGAAATGGTTTATCGATTATCATTTCATCTGGGCTGTCATCCTGGGTCATAGAAATGATGTTGGCACAATTTCTGGACTTAAATATCATTGAGCCTGATGCTGATTTAGCAGGTTAGATGTGTCATTGTAGTTCTGAAAATGTAGCGTTTTTTATGGGAAGTAATTTTATGTGTAAATGTATATGAAAGTAAGATAATCTAAACTAAAACTAAACTACATAACTTGAATATTGAAACGCTGACCAATTTTTTAGGTTGATTAATTAAAAAATTTGCAAAATCAATGCTGATATAGTAATACTGATATTGGAAGAGCACATCATCAATAGCTTGGTCGGTGTATTATTTGAAGTGATTGTAATATTTAAAGATATCATCTTAGTGCTTAGCATCTGGATCCGGTTTTTTAGTCTCCACCTTCACATCGATCGCAATTCCTCGCAGTAACTCAGTCACCCTAAAAATAAGTCTGCATTCTTACTGACTTTAAATCAGTTTGTGCTTCTGATGTTGAGACTGGATTGGAGCTTGAAGTGAGCAATTTGTGACTCACTTCTCCCTCACCAAGAACTTGCTCCCGGACTGAGGAGTTACTCTGCGCTGCCTCTTTTAAATTTTAGATGGTATCGGGATTCATAAGTTAATGTTAACTATCGATAGTAAATGTACCTAATTTTTGTAAGATGATTGTTAGTGTATTTACAGTGTGCGCTATTAAATTTAAATCTGAGCACTATATTTTTAGCCTTGAAGGAGTTCAATTTTTGTCTGACTTGGCTTAGTGAAAGCAGATTGAAGTCTACGTAAACTATGTAGAAAGTGGAGGGTTCACTCAAATTTTAGTAGAGGACTTTCTCTCCATCGAAATCAATTGTCTCAAAAAGAGAGTAGTAGCTCTCGATCAATCTGTATTAAAAAAAAGTATCATAATGAATAGGAGACAGGCTTGATTATAAATACTGTATTTTGATTAGGGAGTTTATTTGGACTGAGATTATTCCTCACTATTCTTAAACAGAGTCAAAATTAATTGTAAATGCATTCGTATTTTGAAAAGTTTAGGTAGGTAGTCCTCTAGTGTGCAAAATGCGTAATCTACAAAGTAAAGGCAAAATACGATAGAATTTAATTAAATGATGATATAATTATAGTACTCATTTTCGGATAGCGACTGTTTTATCTCACTATTTTCCTTCTAAATATCTTCCGATTAAGCTTTTGCGCTGGATTAATCACTATGCCTACTGTTTATAACTTTCACTCCCCACATGGGACACTCTTAACATAAAGAGTATTATTACTACATTTTAATATTTATTAACTCTTCCATTCCATGAATTTAAGCCTGTTCCCTCTCCAAATGTGTCAATAAAATAATTGAATAACTCCTAATAAATAAAATGATAGTAGTACTCGAGTCTGGTTTACTCATCAGGATCGTCATACCAAGAAGCTATTTAATTTTCTAAATCCTCTTTTACTTTAATTCAAATGATATAGTTTGAAGTATGGAAAGGCCATTCGTTTGTTTACCAGTTGTGGTCGTGTGCATCTCTAGCAGGGATTGATTCATCACTTTCGCTCTCATCTTGATTTTAATCCCCTTGGGGCAGCAATTTTTTCCAAAATAACTCCTGGTCTAAGAAGTACTGCGCCTCCAGGGCATAGTACACACGCTCTTTTCTGCAGTAGTCGCTCTTAAACTTTAATCTCACTTCCTTAGCTAAAGATAAAGATACTGATTTTAATTATTTTTTAAGCTTGGTCTGGTGTCAAGTTTAGGAGAAGTACGAGAGTAGCTATAAGCATAGGTTTAAAATATTATAGTAGGAATTTTAATTAAAATCGGAGATTGGTTAAAATAATAAATGGAGAGTTGCAACTTCGTGTCAGTTGAAATCGCAGATTCACCCCCTGATCTGTAGCTTGTTCGATAGCTTATCAAAAATTAATATGAGTTTCTTCTTTAATCATCTTCGTAGCACTTCTCAGTAGTGAGATATGTCGCGCGCATTCTTCGTAATCTTCATCATCATCTTCATCTAAACTTGTGTCGCTTATAACTCTTGACTGAGCACTCCCACACAAAAGTTGCAAGGTTGAAAAGTTCTTAAAATTTCATGCTGAATCGAATGGTGTAATAATTATTTAAATCTGACACACTTCAACTGCCACTGATTTATTCCATTTTAATTTAATATCTAATTTAATTATATTTTTTATTAAATTCTCAGCTATAATGTGTACATGAACACATTAATATAATTATTAGAAGTAAAAAGGGTTTGAGTTTGAAAGGCAGTGCCAATTTGAGTTGTGAGTGGCTGCTTCTCATGCTGATTATTTTCTATTAATAAGATTCTAATTATTATCAGTCGGGTAATGAATAATGATAATGTTAATAGTTCTATACAAAGACGCCCTTATCATGATAATCATCTCATTTTGAATCGTAAATTTAGCAAATTAGGATGATATTCGATGATTATCTGAATCTCCACTCACCAATCGTATGCTTCTTTTGATTATTGGACAGGCGAGCTAAAATGAAAATAAAATATATTGCCTATAGATTAAATAAGTATAATTCATTTAAATACTAAAGCTAAATATTAAGAGCATCATTCTTCATTTTATATTCAAAATCTATTGCTTTGTAATATTAAAAGACTGCTTGGGGTGATTGAACTTATTAAATTAATCTTATTTAGGTATTCTCATAGAGTATGAGAAAATAATAAATCATGAGTGGTTTTGAGCAAGGAAGCATCTTTCAGCCTATTGCTCATTCAATTTTGTAGTTTTAAATGCACTGATCACAGAGTCCAAATTCGTCTTCTTTGTTATGATTTATAAAGTTGAATGAAAATTTCGGATTGTTAGATAATTTAGAATGCTATGATAGAGGATCTCGAACTCGTCAACTTCAGTTTTCTCCTTTCTGGAGCAGCCTTTAAATGTTGAGCATGAGCAAGTCCAGCCCTCGTTAAAGTCTGCATTTCTGTTCTTGACCTCAGAAAGCTTGAGCTTCTCGAGAGGGTGACAATGAATTTAAAGATATGCAGACTTTGATTGAATGAATTTTGTTATAGATGTCTTCGCAGTCTGTGCACATGGTGAAAGCGCACTCACAATTTACATTTTATTAAAACTCGGAGCAGCATAGTAAATAGTAGACAAATAATAAGGAGCAGTAGAAAAACTCTTCATCATCATCGTTCTTGGGATAGGAAGGCTTGTTGGCGTGGCATTTAGTGAATTTTGTGCCATTACAATCAAACTGATCATAAATATTTGCCTGCATAACACTTTATGATAAAATTTAGTGAACTCCAAGATGAAAGTTAGTTGTCGTAAAGAATGTTGCACTGCATGTATGTCATCTTTACAAGCTAGGATAATATAACAGCCAAGTTATACAGTTATTATAAATACATAGCTTGTGAGGGTGGACCTTAGTTAGGACATTCTCCTGAGGAAGGGACTTGAGGAGGAAAAGTTTCATCTAAGTTAACTTATTCTTGACTTCTTCAATAATCTGACCGTTCATATTTGAGACAGTAGTCATCTCTCCCTCAAAGTATCCCTTAATCTCATCGACTCATCACCATAAAATTGCACTTATAAATATTGACTTTCGAGATGATGGCGTCATTACCTGTGGTTATGTTTTCATCTTCCAGGTCGGTAATAATCAAAAGCAGTTAGCCTTGCTTGGCATAGGACTTTCTCATTTCCTCTGGAATGAGGTATCTATTCTCTGCAATCATAGATGCTCTCTCTTGATACATGGCTTACACAGATTGCAGAGCAACTGCGGCGTAAGCGTCTGAAATAACTGCGATCAGCAGATTCAGCATTACGATAAATTGCTAAAGCAATTGGAATTTAAAATAGGGATTGATAAAGTTGAAAATGGTGAAGATCAAGAACAGTATCCAAACAAGAGGAACAGTTGAGTCTCCGAATCTAAAAAATGCTTTCATTTTTTAAATAAACAAAGACTGTGATTAGTTGAATGCATCGGTGTCGAAGTTACCCAACATCATTCTATATTTAAAATAGTTGTAAGTATATGAGAATAGGAAAGAGTCAAAGTAGCCTGTGATGAATTTTTCATCATCAGACTCATTTCCAAGTGCAAGCACGAGGAACGCATTTCCAAAAGCAATAGTCGTGAAAAGCAACACTAAGAAGAAATGTCTCATAGTTTTAACTACTTCCACGACAGCTCTTATGAGGTAACTTGTCTTGTCGAAGATACGGAAGAAGTACAAGAACTTAAGCCACATGAAGAGCGTGACTATAGCAACCACTATTCTCTGTATGGTTCCACTTACACGCTCATCTGGGTTTAAAGCTTGAACGAAACTGTCGATGATTGAGAACACACCGATTCCATAGATTCCAAAAACAGGGATCAGATCAATATAGTTCCAGAAGGAATCTCCTCAATTATATAAGTTAAAATATTCATAATTTTATAGAAGGACTTGAAGTAATTTACTCCATCTCCTTTGATTTATCTGATCTCATTATCTAAGAAGTAAGTGGCAAAGATTGCATTAATTCCCAGCATGACATAGTATGTAATGTTCCAACCTGCTTCGTATCTGCTTTCGAAAATGGCAAAGATTGTTATCAAATAGAACAAGTGGAACACAATGAAGGGCACGAAAAGTTTCCTTATCAAGTACCTCTGCACTAAGGGGTAAACTTTAAAGCAACAATTTAAATCTGCCATAAATTTATAATAGAAGTTTAGTTGAAGTCAATTAAGCATTAGATATTACTATTAATTAATATCATACCGCAATTACATTAGACGCTTCTCAATTAAAAGTAAGAGAACTAGTCTGTATTGGCAAGAGCATCAAAGAATATGAATAAAAAATAAATGTACTCCCGTTTCTTTTTTTTAAGAACTTGCCTTCATGTGAGTCATTGTAGTGATAAATGCCAGCAATATCGAGTGTCTCTACCTTAACTTTCCTCTCAGGGCAAAATATATAAAGCAGCTTTAATCAAAAAATATTTTCGTAGGCTAAAATATATATTATTTTTTCATCGTAGAATTTCTTATCTAAAAGTGCTGTGTTAATCCAACTTGAACTAGTGGTGAAGCCCACAGAGTCGAAATTTATTTTGTACTTGTCAAAAATAAACAGTATTTAAATCCTATCAATTTCTTTAATTCGTTTTATGAATTGTCAATTTCTAGATGATCCTCAGATTATTTGAATCTACGGGAGTGGAATTGAACTTTACACGGTTTGACCTCAAAGTTAAATAAAAAAATTCCATTTAACTATTAAGTTTTAGAGCTTAGGAAGAGTTTTTCATTTGTCAAAATAAATAAAATTTAAGCTGAAAATGATGAAATGAGTTGTAAATTTTAATAAATTTTATGATTTAGGAAAAATTTCATATTAAAGAATTAAAAAATAAATCTAGTTTAGGCCTTTTGAGTAATTCTCTTAAGAATTATGAAAATTATTAAAAAACCACCCCTCAATTAATCTGCTTTCCAAGTAATTATCGAAATCTGCTAACTTTAATTCGACCAATTCATGAAGCACATCTTTAATTGCCTTAGAATGGTGATCAGCTTCGTACAATGACAGATGCCTCAGCAAGGATAAATAATTATATCCACATATACAAATGAATTATTTTAAGGTGTTAATTGCCTTTGTCCGCTTTTCTTCAATAAGAAGATTAAAATATAATAGTAGCATATTAAGATGAAGGACTGTCTTGCCTTCGTTATTTGGAAGGAAAGGCATATGGTGCTTAATCTCCTTCCCCTCTGGATGGCAAAATTCTAAGATTTAAAATTTATGATGACAATAATTTTTTTTACAGAGGACTGAAACAATATAGGGTGGGGATCTTATTAATCTTTTAATTTAAGATATTGAGGAACTCATCTGACTTATAGACAATGTGAAGTATGGTATCTCCTCCTGGGAAGATGGAGTAAAGAAGCTGCTGGATAGTTCTTGTGCTGAGATCTTTAAGCTTTAACTCTCCCTTGGCCAACCAGTCTGCAATCATCCAACTTATGAGTGTAAAGCTGTGAGAGGCGCAGGAGGGATTCTCTTAGTCCTGTTTCATCAAAATCTCGTAGAAGTCAGATCTTGGAGACTCAGGGAAAAGGTAAGTGAGAGACTTAATACATTAATTAAATAATTCATTTATTCACGATTTAAGGACTTGATTTCCTAGTACAGCTTTTGCATATTTTTAATAGGATCAGTCTCATTTTTTCTAGAGGTTATGATATGGTATTATACGTTCAGCCCCAATTTTTCAAAAACATTTAAGTTTCCTTCTATAAAACCTTGACAAATGGAACGAGCCTTTTTCTGTAAGTAGCCACATATTTTTAGTCTTTTACTGAACTTTGTGAGGTAACTTAAAATCCATCTAAAATAGCATCAGGTCAGAAAACTTTCCCTATAATCGTGGGAAATAATAAATAAGTAAAATTGCCTTTTTTAATTTTTTTTTTATCAATACTTGGCCGACAAGAAGCTCTTATAGTATTAACTTTTAGTACAGTAAAACCTGGCCTTCTAGCCTAAAATCGGAGCTGAACGGATAATATTATAAAATTATATCATAATTTCATATTCCCTAATTCTATAATATAAAATCTATATATATATTTTTAAACTCATGAATATTCCTCTCTCCATTCGGGAATACTCAGTTCCTTGAAAAGAGGTATCTGATTAAATGCTAGCTCCTTCCATTATTCTTCATCGTTGTCAGGGTGCTCAGTATCGAAAATCTATAAATTGCCATTTAGTAAAACGTGTAAATATGCATCTAAAATTTTATAAAAAATTATTTTAGCTTTAATAAATACATTTTAAATCTGTTCTACTCCATTCTTATGGTTAATGATTCTGATTCTTCTCTCATCATAAAAATAAAATGTGGTAAATCGAGCCACTGCATCTTATTAATCATCATCTGAGGTGTAATTTTATGTTCTTCATTATCATTTCTTAGGAACATTATCTTTTTGGGTACGCATTTTGGTTCTTAGCTATCCAAAATTAAGATCAGCTAATAAAATAATTTAAATCAAAATTTTACATATCCTTGAGGGTATCATAAATGAGATATCTGCCGCTGTCAGCGCTTATGCGATCGAAAGCGATAAACTTAGAGAAATTAGGGGTGAACATATCTAGTCGGTACTTGTAATGGATTTGCAAGTCATTACTGAACTCCTTTATCTGTCTGAGTAATTCTTAACAAATTTCACATTAAAGAATTAAATTTTAATTTGAGAGTATTTGAAGTTAAAAATAGTTTGACTTAATATCCGAGCACTCGCACGATTAAAGGTTAATATTAAGATAATGGCATTGATTTCGCAAATTATTTAATTTAATCAACTTATAACTGTGAGTAGTTTAAAAATTTAATCAGAAAGACGATTTGAGAATGCCAATTTAAATGACTGTTTGATTAAACCTCTACTACTTAAGTAGAGAGTAATTAAATAATTAATTACTATTATTATTTCAAAGGAATCAAAAATGCAAGAGAACAAACTAGAATGCAAGAGTGAATATATTTTGTTGCTAGCCATGGAGCTTAAAATTATGGCAAAGTAGTATTCCTCCAGAAATTCAATTTTCTAGCTAATGTAGAAGTTCATAAATTAAATTTTTGCCAGATTTCGCATTTTTTGTTTTTGATGATATCCACAAATAAGTTTCCAAAAAATTATCTAAAATATTTACTATTACAATTGAAATCAAAATCACTACTTTTTCTTTATCTTTAAGATTTTCTCATAGCTAAAGGATAATTATCATTCTTGAGGATTATTTTAGAAGTATAATTTCCAATAATTTCATAACCCGAGAGTAACAATTTAATATAAGTAAAATTCTACTTCCTCTCATAAGATAGCATTTAGAAATTATTAACTCGTTATTCAGAGAGAAACAAAAAGCATTTTAATAAATAAATGGACTTAGATTAGTTGCTTCTATATAAAATATTTCTGTTTTCAGGAGCATTCGAATTTTATAAATTGAAAATTTCACACTCCTTTTTGTAATTTAGTTTGTGAAGTCACTTATTAAATAAATATCCTTGAGTTTTAAAAATAAAGACAAATCATCCTATAGCTTAAGAATTTATATTTAGGATGAATCAATTTTTTCCCTTTTTTTAGGAACAAAATTTAAAAAAGGGATTTTCCTTTTTTAAAAGTTTTAAAATCAATGAGAAGAGATATATTTTTAACATTAGGGGTACTCATAATTAATAGTTTGGAACTATTTAAGCTCCCAATAGATTGTTAGCTTATGATGATTAAAGCTAAATTGTTTAAAAACTTATCTTTAAGAATACAAGTACATCGTTTAAAAATGATTGGTTGCCTAGAAGAAATAGTACTTTATCTCGATAAAATATTCTAACTAGTCAAAAACAGATATCTTTTAAAGCATATTATGTATGGAGATGGAATTTTTAAAGTACTCTTTAATCTATCTCTACTTTCTTTTGATTCTACTTTAATTAGAGAGAGCTCTCTTTAAATAAGATTTGCTGAATAAATGCTTGAATTCAGATAGTTTTCAGTAATGTAAGAAAGTTCCTCCATCGATAATTGAGAATGGACTATCGGCTAGAGTTATTTTGATTTTTAAATCAAACTTTGCTAGTCATTTTTTATTTGTTTTGATATAGATATTCTCATAATTTAGATTTGTAAAAATTATTTATCTATCTTAGGATTCATTGGCTACATGAATCGTTTTAATTTTTCCTGTTTTGTAAATATCTTGAGAATATTGAAATTTAAACATTTACCTTTGGATTGAAACCAAAAGTCTATTTATGGAGAGGATTTCGAATATTCTTTTAGTAAAAAATGCTCCTCAATTTATACCAATATGCTCTTTATTTAGAAAGAGGAAAGTTTTTTTTTAAGATTGATTCTCAAAGAATATCATTTAACTTTATCAGAAAAAGGAGTAAAGAATATTTCGTAGATTTGTACTAATGTAGAAAATTAAATCTTGCATTTTTGATTCCTTTGAAATAATAATAGTAATTAATTATTTAATTACTCTCTACTTAAGTAGTAGAGGTTTAATCAAACAGTCATTTAAATTGGCATTCTCAAATCGTCTTTCTGATTAAATTTTTAAACTACTCACAGTTATAAGTTGATTAAATTAAATAATTTGCGAAATCAATGCCATTATCTTAATATTATGAATCGATCTTGTAGATAAATACTCCCATGCTGTCTCTACTGAAATTAGTAGAAAGAAAATGGAAGTTATAGGTTATCTCTTGCAACTAGCAGATCCTTATCTGCGTTCGTGTTTAGATTCAGTTAGTAATCACCATAGCTTTAATAAGGATAGGTGAACTCCATTAAGATTTAAATTTTCAATTATTTCATATACATAATTATATAATGGTTTAGATTTCTATGTTGTTCTCGCTTTTGATCTGCAATTCTCTAAACTTGTGAATATGAGAAGCACATTAACCCTGCATGAAGTTGACTTATTTGGAGGTGACCTGCTCACTCATCTGCCTTGGATAGTAGTCCTCTATGTTCCAGGACGTTACATCCTCAGGCTAAATTAAATTAAGTCTGTTTCTTATAGAAGATAGTGGTTTTGGTTCCAAGGGGGTTGAAACTCTCGTACTCATCATTTTATTCTTAGAGAAATTTAATTTAGATATATGCATCGATGTCCATGATGTTTGAGTCGAAGACATGAAATTAAATGTTGATAATGAAGTAGTTTCATAGTGACAATATCGTAAGTGTAGATTTTGTTGAGGATTTTGTCGTTTATCATAACTCTATCTTTGATCTGTCTGTAAAATCTGTAAGTGCATAATTTAATGGAAATAATTCAATGATAAACGTGCCACTTCCATTCTCGTTGAAGAAACTGTTCATAAATATTAATATACGCTGTAAATTATTTAACCAATCTAATTTTGATTGAGATTCCTGTTTGGAAAATAATAAAGTAATCTTTAAATTTTGGAATGATGGAGATAACGAATTTCGAATAAGACTAAACTCAAAATCTCACTTAATATTTATGGGCCCTGGGTCCCGCACCGCACGTGCGGTTCCGAAACGCACATATTTTGCCCAGACCACACACATTTCCCCAACCTTACACAAATGATTACTTGACTCCCACCGCACATACTGTTCCAGAACCCACTTTTTTTAAAAATAAATATATATAAATTTTTAATAAAAACTTAAATTCCCTGTAATTAGATATATACTCTATTTAATGCAGTCCGGGCCATTAATAGATTTCTATTTCCAATATAATATATTATGAAATCTAATTGTAAATATGTTTTAAAGGGTTTTTCACTTCATAGATGGACCGAAAATTAAGAATTAAAATATTTAAATCAAATTAAGTAGTAATCCTGTAAAGCAAAAAATTATAATATTAGTAGTATAGCTAACTCTTTATAATCAATGACGTCACTAACTAATGATAGTAACACACTGCCTTTAAGATAGGACAAATAAAAAAAAATATATCATGAATCATACTATCTCTTTCCTTTTCTCGAAAACTTATTCATCCTGACTATGATTTTTTTACTCTAAGCACAATAAGAATTGTCTCTATTTTTATCTTAGTGGCTTAATATTAAAGTTAAAACTTCCTTGTATGTCAAGAACTCATCAACGTGTGATGCGACGCCTTCAGATGATTTTATGCAGAATTCTGCCAGTGTTATAACTTAAAGTTCTATATAAGCTCTTGGCGTCAATAATATCAACAATATAAAATTAATTATTAATCTTGGGTCAAGAACTCATCTTAGGAAGTATTGGACTTCTCGCACTGATAGAGTACTCACCATTAGCTACGCATCCTTCAAATTATTATTTCCAATTCACTGACAGGTTACTAAACTTTTTCCATCTCCAGGGGCGTATAAATGTAAAGTGCAAGTACATTGAGTAATGTCTTGCATATCTATGTACAACTCACCAAATCAATTTTAAGCAGAGTTATGAATTTTAATTAAATATTAAAATGCGGTCTGAGCGTACGTGCGGTGCGGGAGCCAGGGCCCATAAATATTAAGTTATATGCTGAAAATGGTTGGATAGTAATTACAGGTCCGGAAAAATAGAAATACAGGAAATTTATTGTAAAATCAGGGTTGAAAATAAATTAAGGAAAGGGTGTTATTATGTTAATTTTGAAAAATACTTCAAGAGCCTCGCAATAATATGAGAGAAAGTATAATTGTAAATAATGGGGAGATTTTTAAAAAGTAAGTTTAAAATTTTTAAAACAAATTTTAAATAAAAACCCAAATATTAAGAAAGTGAAAATAATTGTGTATAATTAATTTCTTTATAATGTTTAAAATCACTAATTTTTAACCCTTTAATAAGCAATCTAAAGTCTCAAAAAAGGGGCCCCTTTATTTCTCATATTCTCTGAAGTTATACCTTTTTCCCCCTATCTCAATAAATGATGTTAAGGGTTTCATGGCTTATTTACCCCTAACTTTTTTTAAAAGGTTTTGAACCTTTTTATCTCTTCGTTGCAATTATATTTCATCATCTTCATTTTAACAGTATATTCCTCTGGGTTTTAATTTTCGTGGGTACCTTTTCCAACACTGTCATTTTGTTCCAAAACCAAAAACCCCCTTTTTTCTTTTTCAAGGTATTCGTAAAGGGGAAACTTTTAACATACCCTTTGTATGAGGGGTTTTCTTCCCTTCAGCAAGGGGGAGGAATTTTTTAACCACCCTCCAAAAATTACACTCCAAGAGTCTTTCTTTAGTCTAAATTTTTTAAAATACACAAAGGGTTTGATTCATAAAATCAAACTTTCCCCTTCTCTCCCTTTCTTTTCTTTTTTAACGTCCAAATATTTGGTTTCCTTACGGACCATCTTTTAAAATTTTTTTTTATCCCAATTTCAACTCGCCATGTGATTATTTCCATTTTTTCTTTTAGGAAAGCAGAGTGAAGAATGTCTTTCCCAAATTGGCAAGGATGCGACCTCCACTTTTAATGCTTCATTAATCTTAGGTTTGTCTGATGGATTCCTTGATGTGCCGTTGAGGCCTGAGGATATTCGAACTGTCTTTACAAATTTCTCGCATTTAAAAAAGTTTTTCTCATTGATCTCTGGGGCAGAACAAGAGGGGGCATCGGGGCGAAGTTTTAACGCCCACTTTTCCAACTCTTTCTTAAAAAATTTTAAAACACAGAGATC
>JAJKFJ010021585.1:0-83963 GCA_027382625.1 Tetmemena sp. SeJ-2015
ATAATAATAATAATAATAATAATAATAATAATAATAATAATAATAATAATAATAATAATAATAATAATAATAATAATAATAATAATAATAATAATAATAATAATAATAATAATAATAATAATAATAACAACTCATTTTAGACAAGCTGATGTCTTGCGTGTATTATGTTAACCTTAGGGAAATCCGAAGATCACTCCCGTGGTAAATAGTTAATCAAACTTAACTCAAACTACTCTTCTCCAGGTCACTCGTTGCACTCGCCTTTAGTAGAGAATTCTGATATGAGTCTACCCATCGGTTTCTGATGTTCTGATCGGTACCTTTTTCTGTTCTGAACTTCCACGTTATTGCCATTGTGTCGATGTCATTATCGATGTCGTATCTTGTCTTGGTTCTAGTCGTAGTTGCCATTTTCCGGAACGTGGGCACAATGAATCTCAAAACCAGCGTTTCTCTTCTGGATTGAAATCCAAGGGAACTCTAGCTTAGTTTGTGAAGGGCTAGAGCTCTGGGTAGAGGTAAAATTAGATACTGGGATTTTGAAGGATTTCTCGCTTCGTTAGTCATCCCTCCATTAAACTCCACAGACAATGGAGGTAATCCGTCCAAAGCTGTAGTGAATCGAAACACTCTACTACGATAGAGTATCTCTTGGAACTCTCTCATTGGCTTTCCCTCCGCGGAGGTACTTCTCCCTTACCAAAGAGGTACACTATGATCCCCGGTTGCGGGAAGAGACCATAGGTAATAGGACCCGGCTGAGGCGTCCTATTTAGTAACTTTCTAATTTAATAATATTTCGTTTATAATCAGCTTGGGCTTGTTCTAATTTTCGTCTCTTAAATAGTTTATAAGCTTGTCACCTGATATTTCAAATCCACCTTTAATATAATTTGATTAACAATATATTTTATAAGCAAAAATAATATTGAGCTTGAAATATAAACATCTCCTATTCAATAGATACTTAAGAGAGAGATTTTAAATAAAAAAAACTTAACTTCAATTATAAATATTTTTGTTAGTGATTCTAAATTTATAAATTTTGGTTTTTTAAAACCTAAGAAATGGTTTTATAATTGTTATAAAATAATTATATCTTAAAATAATAAATAATATCTTTATCAGATACTCAAAGTTCGAATGCAAATGAAGGCTTAAGTCTGCTGTAATTAAATTGCTCATTTAATTAATAAATGTCTATAAAATATAATTTTAGTGAGACATAATTAATAAGAAAGTTTTTTTCCTATAGATTATAATTTTGTAAAGTAGATATATTTAAATTTTCCCTTTGGATAATTATATAAATTTGAATGAAGCAATTCAACAAAAAGATTTACTAAACTTTTTATAAAAACTACATTTAATTTTTAATAAATTTCGAGTTTATGAGGAATTAAATGATTTTCAAAATAATAATAAATAAATATATATGCAATAGTTAATTATTAAGAGAAGAGAATTACAAATTATTTTAAAAGAATAATATTTTTCTTTTGCCAAGATACTTTCGTGAAGATTTTGAAAAGAAAACTTCAGAAGTAATTTTCATTGAAGAACAATCTAATTTGATTAAACTGTGAATGAAGAAAAGATTATATAAATATTATATTTAATTCTGAACTATTTATGAATAAAAGTTATAAGTCTGATACCATATCTTTGAAAGGCTTACTAAGTATAGTATCTAAACTCTCCTTCATTTAAAACCAGAGGAACCTAATATAGAGGGTCGTTGTTTGAAAGTAGAATTAAATATCAATTCAATTATATTATTGAAAGGGGAGACAGATGAAAAAGCTAGCGTCCCTATTTTAAACATTTACTGCAAGGTGCGAGCATGTAATTTTAGATATTCTTATCAGGTGTATGTAGGTTAGAGCTCGTTGTTCATAATTTTTAAAGACTCAAGTATATCGAAATTAAAATAAATAAAGAAGAAGTGATACAAATATCGCTCCAGAAGGGTACCATGATAATACTCTAATAGTAAGCGTTTATTAATATTTAAACGCTATCAAGCAAAGCACAGAGAGGGGTGGAAGGTAGATCTGTTAATTTTACTTCCCAAATTTGCTAATTTATATTTAAACAATCAGTTATCTAAATTAAATTCTCAACTATAATTTTTGTTCCGAAAGAAAACATCGTGAAAACTCTAAGATCTTGGTTAGGAATGTTAGGTTTAGTCTGCACTTTAAAAAAATTATATAATCTTTGAGCAAGTGAAGGAGGCATTTGGTAATACTGCATTTTATTGATCAATAAATAAATTATAATCAATTACTTCCAATTCTAAATTTATGCGAATCTTTTATAATCCAAATCAGTTCAATATCCATTCTTTATTTTATCTAATTATCAAACAGTAGAAGGATATTTAAAATTGATATTTAAATGTTAGTGATTTAAGAAATGAATAATAATATAAATTAATATCTGAGGAGAAAGGATTAAGTTTAAGATTGTATAGGCTGTTTACTTAGATTAAGAATAAGTTAAGCCATATAAAAAAGAATTGACTTTTATTAAGAAATTAAACTCGCGTTAAATAGTTTAATGATTAGCTTTCTATATTAAGAAGGTTTATATCATATTTTAAACTCTTAAAAGGTCATTAAAAAATTAAAAAGGATTAAAATAGGTTTAACAAAGATATTTTTTAATGTTTCAAGTTAAATAAGAATTTGATTTAATTATTCCGATTTTTATATAAAATTATGATTTTTTAAAAAAAATATGTATATAAGCAATATTACGCTATTTCGACTTAATTTCTGTTTAAACTGATATTTCTATAACTAAAATATATCTCTATTAGAACAATTCACATGAAAAAATAGTAGTGGGATTTTATAAGACAGCTATCTCTCAAAGAAAAGAAGCTTTTCTTTCAAATTGTATTAATTTTCTTAGCTACTTAAGTGTTATTATCTTCTTCACAATAAACATGTAAGTGGCTTTTGGAAATAATTTGTAATTTATGGTGTTAGGGAATGCATTTATACGCTTTTATAATAATCTTAATAGCAAGTAAGACTCCATTTTTATTTAGGTACTAAATTAGATGAATACTACAACTCAACTTCATCTTCATGTTAAAGTAAGTTATTAAGGGGATTTATATTTCTAAATTCATAGATTCTAATTATTCACACCCTGGAACGAGGAGACAGCAGTTAATAAACAGGGAAAAGCTGGAAGCAGTATAGGAAAAGAAACAGATCCCAGCAATAGTAGGAAAATTTGCATGAGAGTGGTTGCCCACTAAATTGGAAATATCCCTACAAAATATAAACTAAAGCCATCTTACATAGGATAATAGTACGGTTTCTTATCTAGTACTGAATAAGTGCTGAGATTTGAAATTGATTATTATTTATATTCCCTAAATTTTACTTTATTTTACTTTACTAATTATTCACAAGATAAAATAGACCAGATAAAAAAGAAAAAGTCTTTAGAGTTATAGATTGTTACTTTCATTTATTCTTTTTTATAAGATTTCATTTACTCATTCTGTTTATAGAATGCTGAGATGCAATATTAGGATGCACCTCTTGCTTTGAGACGAGCAAAGCAATTTATTAATTTAATTGGAGGCGTCACTCAATTCTTCGTTTAATGCAAGAGATGTAGCGATGGACTATATCTACTCAAGAACTAAACCTATACTCCTAACTATAATATAATTTAACTACCCAACCTTAATGACGTAATGTGTTCAAGATTAATAAAATCATTTTTAAATAAAAGATTGTCAAATTATTCACGGTTCTTATAAACTTAAAGACACTTTAATTGTATTACACTCGTTTTAAATCTATTTTATCAATGACTACACGAACGGTTCTTGCAAATGTAAGCCTAATTCTGATAGTAGTGTCTAATTGTGGTAAATTAAACTAACTCTTAAGATAGACTGTGGCGAATACTGCACCGCTTGTAACTTGCAATATGGCTGCACAGCATGTCAGGGGGAATCAGCTGGAGTAGGGTGGGTATCTGCTCTCACAAATGATCCTAAAATTTCGTTTTCGAGCACTTTCAAAGTCTGCTAGCGTTAGTTAAACTTATTTATCACATTCTCTGTTATAAATTTAATTTACTAAAATTTAATGTAATTTATCAATTGATAAATCTTTCATCAATAAAATTTAAATGAGAATCTAATATGCATTTATTTATTCTCAAATAGCTTGCGCTAATAACTAAATATATCTCTTTATGAAATTAATAAAACAAGATTTGCAAAACGTGTTCGAGCACAAACTCTTCACAGTGTTCAGTATGCTACGATGTCGATAACACCGGGAATACTTCCTGCAGTAAGTTACTTTAGTAAATTTAAGATGTCATTTTTTCCCATATTTAAACCTAAATAGGATTAATGGATTAAATAAGTTATGAACATAGAGAAATAATGAAAATTCTATCTTCTTCTTATTATAGGCTGATATGATCTGACAACCTACACTAAATCAAGTGATTCATGCAAATAATATAAAACACACTCAGCAGGCTACAAATACTGCATACAATTTATTTATGCATTTATCTCATAAGTATACTATTCTTTACAATTTGAATGTGATGATGCCTATTTCCTAAAAGCAAATGCAGTTTATGATAGTTCTTACAAAGTCTATCTTCCCTAATTAAAAATTAAGTAATATTTTATTCATAAGTTATGTTAATGCACAGCATGTAAGTTTTAAACAAATGAGTGCTAGAAAGGATAATTTAAATTTAGACACTGGATCTGGTAAATGCATGATCCCTTTATCTGAAAATTCTTGTTCGCTTTGTGCTTATGGATATGGAAGTATCTAAGTTGGATCAAATAGTGTCTGCGGAAGTAAGAAATAAGTATCACATTTTTTACATCTTTAGGCTGCCAATCAGAGAATTTAAAATTGTAAATTATTGAGTATTATATTATTCACCATATCCAGAGGCTATAAGATGTTAGCTAAGTGATTTAAACACAGTGGTAAAGATTACAGGATGTAGAGATGGCTACATTATCGTTTAAAATATATTGAATAGAGTACGAAAAACATTTAAAGATGTTTTATAATAACAATGCAACGGGTTCGTGCGTGAATAAATGCCCTAGTGGTCAGTATGGCTATGCAGTATTTGATTAAAGGGGAGTAATATTAACTAGCTATTGCAGAGCCTGTAGTATCACCAACTGCATAGAATGCGCTTCTAATGGTTAATGCATCCAGTGTGCAAAAAATTAGCTTAAATAAAATGATAAAAATTACTATCTAGATACTGGAGTTACTGTGGGGAGAGCTTCTGGAAATTGTATAGCCAGGGCTATCGGGACCTATACTAATTCTTTCTATGTAAATCCAGTGAATGCTCAGTCTGCAACTCCTGCTCAACAGATCATAGGTACATCTGCAACAACAGCATATAACACAATATAAGATGCAATAGCAAAAGGCAAAGAAGTTGCATCTTGGTATGATAATTTAACAGTCAAATCATAAACATTTCATCTAT
This sequence comes from Tetmemena sp. SeJ-2015, assembly GCA_027382625.1. Taxonomy (NCBI): domain Eukaryota; phylum Ciliophora; class Spirotrichea; order Sporadotrichida; family Oxytrichidae; genus Tetmemena; species Tetmemena sp. SeJ-2015. The sequence continues at coordinate 5,521 of JAJKFJ010021585.1, forward strand.
ATTTTTATGATGATTTTTTAATTCCTGTAAATAAGAAAGCAAACTTTTTCACTTAAAACTCATTAATTAAATTATGGGTTTGAGTGATCGTTTATTTGCTGCCTGGCCCGCATGCTTTAATAGCAGAGCCTTAGAGACTTTACTACTAGCCTAGATATTATGATGGAAGCAATAATTATTTTTAATTGATTGCTAATAAAATAGTATAATGTAGGGACTTAATTCACAATAACAGCATAATATATATCATTAATTCTATTTTTATCTGGAGTGACTGTCTAGTATAAACTGCGAGATAAATGGTTCTTCCCAGTTGGCCCAAAGTTGACTCTTCAATATATTACTTTCGACGCCTCTGACTCTATTGTAACCCCAGATACAGATTCTTCTAACTGCCTTACAAGTGTATCCTAATGCTGCTCCATAAATACATTAACAAAGAATAAATATCTTATTAATTTTTAAGGCTATGAGTCCAGGAGCAAATTGCTATCTTAGAGAAGAGGCGTAAGCTAAAAGTGATAATTGTAAATACTCTTTTTAGGACTGAAGATTGCAGCTAAATGGCTGCAGGTGGCAGCTTCATAAAATTTGACATGAATACTTAAAGTCTATTAACTAATCCCTAGACTTTAATTATCTCTGTAAGATTTAATTAATTTTCCTATTTATTAGTATGTAACCTTTCAAAATTTCATGTATGAATTCAGCTCCTTCTTTATTTAAAATTGTAGTTTTTTAATTCATTGAGATGAACGACTACGGAGCTATTATAAAGATATCCAATACTAAATTCATTAACTTAACACTTGCGGCTCTATTCTGATATAATTTTAATTTCTTAGAAATAGAACACTCAATCTTAATCGCACTAGCTCAGGCTTGACGAGCAGCTCCTCATTTTCTCAGATCTACTCAGTAAGAGTAAATTAAATAAGTTCATGATTTAATTCTGTGGCCTCTTAGATTCAAGCCTCTTAAAAGCAAGCTTTGGCATCAATGAGCAGTACTCCTTTCTCAAAAGTATGCAACTCTGTGCTTAATGGAGGAAGTTTACCTTCTTGCTTCGATCTCCAAATCAATCAAACTAAAATTTGTGTATTTTAAGACTTTATATTTCTAAATAACTTCCTTTACCTACTTTGGTGCATTCAAGAGTTAAATTATACAAATATTTATAGTTCACTAGATAGAGCTGTTTGGGTAAATCCAAGCTACGGAATGTCATATCATGGCTCTGTGGTTGATCTAGATAGCTTCCGAGGAAATATAATGCTATACAACAACACATTCTCAAGTTGTCTTAAAAAATTAAAGTAAAGAAAAATTTATGGAATATAAATAATAATCAATTTAAAAACCAGCACTTATTACAGTACTAGTTAGTAAATCGTATAACTATCCTATGTAAGCTTAAAAAAATAATTTAAAGTATGATCCTGCAGTTTACAAACTGTCAATTCGCTTCCAAAATGAGAAACTCAGATACGACAAATTCTATTGATGTATATCCCTCATTAGGAACAAAGACAGTCCTGCAAATGAAGAGTCTGGTCAGAATCACTTCTCACGAAAGGTCTTTATACATTTCTCATAATATGTAAGTATCAAATAACTTCATAAATTCTTGATTATTTTTCACAACTTACTGTTTTAGAGTGCAGAATTGTTCTTCTATTAAAGGATTATTCTACTTAGGAATGAGAGATAGACTGAACTTTGGTTAAAACTTCGTCTTTGGCTAAAACAATATACAAAAGAATTTCGGCTACTTCGATACTACTATTGTTTACCTTAGCTTTGAATATAATTTTATTTGAATTTACCTGAGAATGAGAGGTAAAAGTGATCGATCAGTTTATACCACTGTACCTAACACAGTTGATGCAAATTTATTCTGCACTGGCTACCTTTTCGAAAAGAATCAGATTAACTAGAATACAGGTTGCCCTCTCTATTCAGGCGCAATAATTCAAACTGAGTGTATTGACTACAATTAGCAGAATGGTTTTATATTAATATTAGCAGCCTATAATTAATAGTAAAATGCTAAATCCGATTTAATTATTTAGCCAGATTATGCGAACGACTCAGTGAAGTTTTAAAGTCTAGTCAATATGAAAAGCAATTATATGAGCACAAGTTACTTCTCTCCCACTCTGTCACTATCAACAATCAAAGTTTTATTTGGAACTTACACTTACTCAATAGACTTAAGGATGAATTATATTATTTTAAATATGATTAAAATTATTTCAACCAGAACAGCTTGAAGGACTTCACATCGTCCGGAGGTTTTGCAGCTATAGATTTAATAGGCATGCCCAGAGTATTTTTGCAGCACGAGTATTATGATGGAGGCGGAGATTCTATCTATATTAAATAAAGACAAAATTTAATTTTCATTTTAAACTTGATTGATTCTATGTCAGATTTAGTCTAGGCTTTTGGAAGTTCAGCTTTCACTGATTACTCTTCGCTGCCTGGCTTTAAAGACATCATGAATCTTTAGCATTTTATAAATTAGTGAATCCCTAAAATAAAAACCTATTCCCGACTTCATAAATTAGGATGATGTTGATACTATTTTTGTAATTTCTAAATAAGTATTAGCTGGCTTGCTCAACCATAAGAATTAGAAGAACTAATTGGGTATTCATCAGGAATGTAACTGACAGCAATACTTTTAAATTAGAGCCATAGTATGATTCGACAAGAACTAACAACTTTCTCTTCAATGATTTTTATGGCTTTCTCTACATAGATTACTTTAAGATTGTTAATTAAGATATTTATTATCACAAATTTTTAATCTCTAAGGAGTAAAAACTGATTATCTGAAGTAGATGGGAGTTCTTGTATCTATTTCGGGCTTAAATAATTAAAAATTTTATGGCTTGTAAAACTTCGGAAGCCAGCTGGGTATCATGAAATTTTATTTATTACTAAATTCTTGGATAGTGATAGAGTAGATGTGTATTTTAATTCTACGACTGCCACCTCTATCTGGTCTTTGCAGCTGCTGCAGATACAATTTTATCCTACAAATAACGAGCAGCTATTTCCTAATTTTTCAAACCCTTCTAATATTATACATTTATCGCGTGATTTTGTAAAATTGCAAAAATACAATCAAATTCTTTTGAGTTTAATCAAAATTAACTTTGAATCTTAATACCCTGCATTTCTTAATTTTCGTGATAAAGTCGAGAAAAATAAAATTAAAAGTATTTAGGGGAAAAGAAGGAAGGGGTACCACAAGTTCGAATAAAAAATTGGAAAAATTTGGAATTCTTGCTTTGCTATTTTTAGATTTAGTACACCTTTAGGGCAGTAGGTAGGACTGATAATTATTAAAATAAAAATTAAATAAGTTTGCGAAAGGGTATATAAGAAGGAAATTATCCATTACTAAAATGTGTACTGCTATGTTTATTTGGCTAATTAATCTCTTATTGGTATTAAGACTTACAGTTATATTTCTTATAGTTGAGTTTCCTAATTTCCTGATTTATTATTTTAAATATCCCCATTACTTCAATAAAAACATTCTTAATAGATTCTTACTCTTTGAAAATGATAGGTAAATGCATAATATCATGGTAAAGTATGTCTTTGTTAAATGAATGAATGAATATTTTATATTTTGTGTACTACTTTTAGCTGACTTAGAGCAGCTGCTACGAATGTAAAGTGCCTTGGTTTGAGTTCAACGTTGACTATGCCAATCTCTAATTATCTCTATTAGAATAAGTTAAAATAATTAGATTGATTATTCTAATACCCCTCAATTACAAATTTCAATACGGATAGCTCAACTGGTTTACAGTAGAGCTAGTTCTTTAAATTCTGGATCTAAAAACCATATATAAATAACTTAAGAATAACTGCCACTCCATATATCATCATTTAGTTTGCCTAAATTAATAAATTATTATTATTTATATCAATTAATTAATACCTCTATCAACTAAGTAACCTTGGGGGAGCCTGATGGACGAATATTTGACTTTTAATATTTAAAGGTCGCTACCGAGAAAGAACCTGACTCATGGATTAAATTACTATATATATTGAAGGATAAACTAGATATAAATTTACAATGTATAAAATTCTAATTATCTCACAGGCCCAAGCGATGGACTACTTGTAAAAGCTAATATTGATACCATCAATCTTAAAAAAAGCATTATATTTTAATAATTACATAATCAACTAAGGACTAAATTTAAATTATCTTGTTCATTAAAAATATAGAGCTCTGAAATTTTAGCTTTATCTTAGCACTTTTAGAGATAAATAAAGTGCTGATAAAACAGCCTCAGATTTTTCTGACCATAAAAAAAAAGTTGAATATGTGGCAGTCGAATTGACACACCGACTACGATGGCCTCAGCCAGCAATAAATTGGAGGAGAGAGCTAAGGAAGAAGACAACAGGACAATGCAGCAGCCGCCACAGAGCACCTCTATGAGGTACCCCTAAATCAGACACCAGAAGCAGAGTGATTTTGGAACTTGAATATTCTTTTATATACTCGATTCTTTTAAATTCAAAAAATCAACCTTAAAATATAAGTAGGATCCATTTACTAGGTTTATTTAAAACAATAAAATAATAATTTAAATTTATTTAGGATAAGTTAAAGATATAATTCAAAAAATTAATTACTGTAAGACTTCTTTATAGATATAAAAAATAGGATTTCTTATTAAATCAAGTTTAAATAAAAAATTATTTATATAAATTAATAAATAAATAAATAATAAATTAATCAAGATACTAATTTTTAAACTAACTAGGCTTTAATGTGTGCTCTAAAGTATGATAATTCTAAAGCTCTTATATATAAGTTTAAAGATCTATGAATTAATTGTTACATTAGAAACCATAAACTTATTAAGGTATGTAATTTTCTTAAATTATAATCTAGTTACAATTCAATTATTTAACAAATAAAATTTCTTTATAATTTCTCCCAAATTCTCTATATTGGAGAATATAATTGGTTATACCTTTTGGATTTGAATTTGACAAGATGCAAGAACTCTTGAGTTAGGCTGAATACGTTATTTTCATATTTTCATGAAAAAAAGTGGATGACGAGGTAAAGCCAAACAACCTAAAGTAGGATCCATTTACTAGGTTTATTTAAAACAATAAAACAATAATTTAAATTTATTTAGGATAAGTTAAAAATATAATTAAAAAAAATAATTACTTAACAAATATAATAATAAATTGTTTTCGCTTTTAATTAATATATATTTATACATTAATTATTTTTAAGGTTTTCGCAAAACCAAGCTTAAAAGGATTCAATCGTGGAGCTGTATTAAATCCCCATAATATGTATGATAAGAAAGTGAGAATTAGACGTGTTAAATTAAATTATTATTTACAACAAAGATCAATATCACGAATTTAGAGAAAATTTTAAAGATGAAAGCTATATAATCTAATACTCAAAAAATGTTATCTATGAGAGTTCAAAGTAATAGTTGGCAAGAACACCTAAGAATGTAGATAATAAGCATAATAAAGAAGATGATATTCAATAAGGATTTAAAATAGTCAACTTCCGGCCTCCATTTTAACTAGTTATTTTAAGACTGTGTTTAAAGTTCTCTCTAAATTCTCTATATTCATCTTTGCTAGTAAAGTATTAACACAACTAATTTTCACTTTCTTATAATTCTATAGGGTTTTCGGTTTTTATTCTATGTTGAATTAATATAAATTATTTAACTTTTCCTACTAATTTTAAAAATTGAATCAGTGGGGAATCTTGAAATATCTAGCTTTACAGTGCGAGAAATGCGAACATGGGTGACTCAAAATGAGCCAGGAGGAGGCAGCTTCTTTTACTATAATTAAAACAGAAGTTTAAAATATGGTTATAGTATTTAGTTTGAATGCAACGCTGAACAACAATAACATTTGGTGCTCACTTGCAGCAGATATGGTATCAAATGCTTCCTTTATCTATGAGGCAGTTGCCTTAATATAAAATTTTATGCAGCAAAGAAATTCTACTACGGATCAGGAGTTTATATTAATACACATGGCTAGGAACTAAATTACATCCCAATATAATTTTTGTTATTTAAATGCTACTCTGATAGGCAACTTATTCTAGGTATGCATTCTTTCTGAAAAAGGAGCAGGACTAAGAATTGAATTTGATAACCCTCAGGTTAAGAACAATATAACTTTTCAAAAAAATTACTTAGTAAATATGGTGAAACGCTTTTCATAATATTTTTTTTATATAAAAAATTAAATAGAATCATCAAGGCTTAGTCATTTAAAATTATTTATAAGTCAATACTTTATACTCCTTTTTGCATTCTTTATATAAATTATAAAATGAAGTATTTTTTGTCAGAAAAAATTATTGAGGCTAAATTAATAAATCAAAAATTGTATTTTTTGCAATTTTAGGGAGAAAATTATTGCTAAATATTTCAAACAAAAGAAAATATCGAGAAAAAAAGCCCGCCAAAATAATGCTGCAATTTATGGTGGAGCTATCTATTGCAAATACTGCAATATTACATCGTTTATTAGTAAAATAAATTCTCTCGAATTTTAAACTTATAAAAATAAATTGGTGATACTCTTAACTAAGTAGTGGGATCTATGCTGCTAATTATAAATTATGATTTTTTAAAAATTTAATTTAAATGGATCGTTATATATTTAGAAAATCCAATAAACAGAGCATTCTTATCTGACTTAGTGCCATTAATTTAGAATTATTTCTTTCAATTGATATAATAAATATTATAGAAAATTTTTAAAAAACTACTTTCAACTTTGAAACTACATTTTTTATTACTTTCGTATCTTCATAATTATTTATGAGCACCAAAGTTTTATTAATTTGCTTTTTTACAATATAATTGAAAAATTAATAACTTTATGTTTATTTAATAAAACTTTTCTGACTCTTCATCTTATGATTTTTCTCTTGGGTTCGTTTAAATTTAAATTATTAAATTTGGCAATCGGCAGGAGGAATTATATCATAGGCAATTTAATTAAAATCTGCGATTGGTTAAAATAAAAAATGGAGAGTTTGAAATTTGAGGAAGTTGAAATAATTCAAGCATCCCCTAATCTGTAGCTTATTCGATAGCAAAAAAAATTAATATTAGTTTCTTCTCTAATGATCCCTCTGGAGCGAGATATGTTGTGCTCAATCTTCATCATCGTTTTCATTTTCATTAAAATTTGTGACTCTTATATATTTTGACTGAGCACTCCTACTAAAAAATTTCAAGGATGAAAAATTCTTAGAATTTGATGCTGAATCAAATGGCCTAGTAATTATTCAAATTGGACAGACTTGCCACTCATTCAGGCCATTTTAATTTAATAACTAATCTAATTCTATTTTTCAATTAAATTCTCAACAATATTTATCAAAGACAATATCAGTTCAGACCCGCAGTCTATCTTTACCTTATCTTTTACATAAAAACAGACTCCAGTCACTGTTATTAATAGAGCTGCAGGTTCATAAGTACCCTACGCGGGTTTTATTTACTTGGAGACACTTACCTCAGTTAACCTTAGCATTGACACTTTCCAAATTTATAGCTTTGGAACTCTAGATTCTACAAAAATTGGTGGCTTAATTCAAATAGTTAACCCACTGAGAGAGATAAATAATATTTAATGCTTATTAATTTTTACTTTATCAGATTGACAGAGCTTAAACATCTTCGCTCTATATTTTATCTTTGTATGTCTCAGTGTCCATCATTAATTCACTCTTTAAAGCTATAGACTTAAAATCTGCAGGAGGCATAATTTATATCCCTGAGTATTATGCCTTCAGTAATATCTCTATTCAGAGTAGCAACTTTATATCTTTCAATACTGGCACTTAAATCAAGCAAGGTGGTCTCTTCCTACAAGCAACGAGAAATAACAGCTTTGGAATATTTTATTATTTTATGTCAGCTTATATGTGTAAACATCAATAGTTTAAAATGTCTCAATATATGGTGAGGGAGGCCTGTTAATAGTTAAATTAAATATATTAATGATGGTCTGTTCACTTAAATCGGAGATGCAAATCAAATTACAATAGATTAATCTTGCCAACTTACTCAAATAAAGACTTTAGGCCTTGGAGGAATTATTTACTCTGTTGCTTAAATCAATCATAAGATTCTTTTGAAATCTTTGACTATAGATACTTTACAAAGTTCTGCAGCGGCAGGATTCTTATATGTGGAAGGCGGAGACAGTTTAGATTTGCGCACAAATAATTTAACAGTAAAGAACTTGTAGTGTCAAGGAGATGGCTGTTTCATGTATGCAGAATCTGTCTAGTCTGTCACTATGGACATCGAAGTCACTTCTGTAAAATATTTAAACTCAGTTTAAGGAAGTTTAAAAAAGTGGTATTAATTTATTAAAAGTAATATCTAAATTTAAACTGGTCAAACATGTAGTATTTGTTTATATTTTAAAAGCTAAAATGAATTTCTTAATTATCTATATTAAGTGGGGCTATGCTTTTCATTTCTAATGCGATCTAAGCTAAATTAGACATTAACTTGAAAATATAATTAATTAAAGGAATAAATTACATGAATCAGTATTACTAAGTTAATCATTATTTATAGTCTAGATGATTGAGGCAATTTTTTCTAAGAAATGTATACAGATTTTAATTTTTAAGTAATGAATTTTGAAATTTGACAAATATACTACCTGAAAATATGGTAGATTTACAATAAAAGCAAGAGTTAAGATTTTAATTTGATGTCTGTAGTTATGAAATGATCATATTTTGTCTATTTAAAGCATTAAATATCATCGATATTAAATGATTTAGCCTTTTAAAATTTCCATATTTATGATACTGAACCCTAAATTCTGGTAACTTAATTTAAACAAGAAAATTTAATATATTTAAATTATTTTTTTTATAAAGCATTAACAAAGCAGAGATGTAAATAATTTAAATGATAAAATTGATTTATTATGTCTTATATTACAGCTGGCAATGACGGAGGTGTATTTAAAATAGAAGCTATTAGACTTATAGAAATGGATATAGACAACTAAAGCTTTTTTAGCAATATTTATTCTGGAAATTCAGGAGGGCTAATGTATTTAACTTTTAATGATAAATTAAAAAAATAATTGACTTCTCCTCAGGTAGATGTCTTTTTGAATACTCCACTTTTACAAAATATAAGCTCTGGCTAAGAGGGAGGAATGCTTTATTTGAATCTTTTGTCTTCTAATAAACAGTCCTCAGTCAGAATAGAATCTTGCTCTATCTTTTATTCTTTTATTAAAATCTAAGAGGTCTCATCAATTCTAGATGGATAAGTATTGAAATTGCAATTCTCTCCAGATTAAAATGACTCAACTACTTTTTTTACTCTGGAGCTTGATTCAAACTAGATTTAGTAGAGCGATTCAACTAAATCATATGTAGGATTTTTAAACTCTTAGTAAATTAAAGAGTTTTTATATGGGACGATTTCCCTGTCACCTATAGTTATCTGACTGCTAATTTATCTCAAGTTTAAGATCCAGAATTGATGCCACTTCGGACATTATTTGCTTTTGATGAGAGAGTTACTGTTGAAATAAATTCACAAAATAACTAATTTAATAATATTTATGGTCTCTCACAAAAAGGTTCAATATTTAGACTCTATGATCAAATGATCTTAAACGATTAGTTCTCTTTCTTTAGTAATACTGCTGCAATTTTTAGGAGGCATTATTTATTGTGATGGGTGCTAAATTAATCTTAACTAGACAACTTTTGAGAATAAATAGAAACATATTTTTGAGAATTCATTTGCTCTTGATGGAGGAGCCTTTTACTTGTTGAACTAATTCTCAGCTGATTTGATAAATGTGCATTTCTCAAATATATAGGCTTTAAATAATGGAGGATCAATTTACGCTCTATAATAACAAGATAAAGAGACACTCATTAGTTATCTAAATATCTCAGACAGCCCATAATTGATTAAGTACTATTTTTAATATTTAAGTTTTAATTATATAAATAACTCGCAAAGCCTAAATAATGGAGGCTTTATCTTTTCAAATCATCAAGCTTTAGAAATATCTATAGTAAACTCCTAAATTGATTCTTTGTGGGCAGGTTAATCTGGTGGGTCCATTTATTCTCTCTATTTATAATTTCATATAATGTTTTAATCTAGCTGAAATCTTTGACTCTTGAGGATATTTAAATCAAGAATACCTCATCTTTTAATGGTTCTCTCGTTTATTCAGTTTCTGAAGGATTAACATTAACAACTAAGAATGTTTATATTGACTGCTCAACAACTCTAGAAACCTACACTCAAGATTAGTTGATTGAATTGTTTATGCTTTAAAGTCAGGAGTATTTTCTAATTTATGGAGCTTTTTTCGAAATTTATAGAGCGGATTAAATAACTTTCACCAATAAAAAAATTCTTCCTTAAATTAATTATTCCAATAATTAAGTATCTAAGTGCTAGCAGTTTAGAGACGGCTCTGTATTCAAACTTGAAAATGTGAATAAATTTGTAGATTCTTAATCTATCTATACGCTAAACTCTGCTATATAAGGAGGAGAAAAAATATATTAAAGGAGTTGGAAGCCTTTAACAAGTCTAAAATGCGCTTTTTCTAGAAACCACATTTAAAGGTAATTTAGCTTATTCAGGAGGGAGCATACTAGTGAATGGAAACACGTCCTTGACCTTAGACTAAGTTTAGGTTTTGAGTTCTGTAGCTTATCATGATGGTGGATTTGTTTGGTTCTCTTCTCAAGACTAATTATAAAATTAATATTAGAATATAACATTTTTTAGACTATGATGATGAGTGGTCTATTGATGATATACAAATAAAGGGAGCAACAAGGCTTAGCGGATGCGAAACAATAGCGGGCAGCGGAGGATGCTTTTATTTGAATTCTCCAAATCTCCAATTTTATTTTTAACTAGAACTCAATGAAGATGTTTAAGTTCAGAATTTGAAGGTGGGATCCGCAGGAGGGTTAGTCTACTCTAAGAAATCAAGCTCCATTTATTTGCATGACATGGCTCTAATAAGCAGCATTGTAGCTTCTCCAATGGGCGGCAGACTTATATATTCGTAATATCAAGAAACGAAAATCAAGTTACTTAATTTGAAAATTAGGTGCAGTGATTTCAATTCTAAAGATAGAGACAAGTCAGGCAGTTAAGAATAATTTGTTTCTTAATTTTTCCTTCAAAGATATTATAAAGTTATAATTATTTTATAAATCTCAGTTTATATTTTATGAAATAAAAACAGTTACAATTAAAATATAAAATAATTAAATCAAAATTATTATATTTATTTAATTAGAAAATTCTGTAAATCTGATAGCCTTTTTAAAATAATGAAGAAATTTAGTTTATAATATAAATATAAAAAAATGAATTTTTTAGTATTTTATTTGATAAGCAGTGATTTTGATTTTAATGAAGGGGCAGTTTTCCATTTAATTGGTATGAGCTAAAATGCTTTAGTAAAAAGCTTAGATGTTTAGAATTAAATATTTATTATGTTTTTAATTGCCAAGATTCAGTACAAGGTGCTGTATTTTACTTGGAAAACACAGCTCTGGATGAATAAGGAGAGTCAATTTATGATTACTTAAACAAAATAATTTAGAAAAAAGTAAAATCGTGATTACAACGATGCTTAGTATGGAGGGTTTGTCTTTTGTAAGAATTGTCAAATATAGCTTAGTGTATTTTTGTAAAAAATTTATAGCTATAAGACTTGAAAGCTAACTTTAATGCAGCTGTGAGTGGTGGACTATTCTATCTAGAGGATGACTTTTAAATCATAATTCAATAATATCCAAAGGCTACTAAGAATTTCGCTTTTTATAAATTCATTTTAATTAAGTATTGCTTTTGAAAGAGGGTCAATTTATTGCAACTGAGTAGAATAGGTAACTAGGCGGCTGAGTAGATAATTTAAATCCAGATATATTTTTTAATAATAAAGACAATTACTATTTCAGGTGTGATGGAGCTAGATACAAATTATAAATTATCTTAATAATTATGCATAAAAAGAGGGAGGGCTCTTTTATATTGACTCCTAACTTGCTTAGATAAGCATTTAACTTGAAGAAATTAACATTTTTAAAAGCATATTTAAAGAGATAATTCTAAATGATTTTAAATAGTAAATAATTACAAATTTTCAATATGATTTATGCAACCAATAAGTGAATAGTGTAAATTTTAAATTTTGTATATATGACGAAATTGGAAGCATTTCTAACTCAAGATCTGAGAATTTATCAGGAGGAGTTTTCTATATCAATAGAGGCTTAAGCTTAGAGCTTAAAAACATCAAAGTTTCAAACATATTCACCTCATATCTAAATAAAAAATTAATATATTTTAGCCTCAACTCTCCAAAATGGGTCATTTATCTATACTAAGGCTCAATAGATTACTCTTTCACTTCAATCTGTCGATATTGTATGTGATCAAAATTAAGATTTATTCCTTCCAACCTAAGGTATTTCAGGGGGTGCAATATACTTTGCTAATTCAAATTCTTAAAACTCAATTATCAGCAATAAACTTTATAATTTTTAATAGAGATTATTTAAGAATATTAATGTTCAATTTTTAGATTACCAAAGTATCATATTGTTAAAATGCTTAATTTGGAGGAGCTATCTCTATTGTTAATACCTAAATCCAAATCCTCTAATCAATTAAGATATATATTTTAATCATCATTCCTTTATAACGATGCTAATAATTGGAGGAGCAATATTTTGTGAAAATTGTGCCTCTTACTTTTCATGATTTATTTTTTTATATTGAATACTTTAAGCAGCATATAGTTTCAGAAAAACTAAGCCACGCAAGGGGGCTCAATAGCTTTATTTTTACTTTTGTAAACGGAATATAATCAGTATCCTTTGAGGATATTCTAATCGAGGACACTTAATTTCTTAAAAATTATTATGAACACTTTGGCTTATGGAAATGACGCAAAGGGAGGTGCGATATTTATTCAAAGTTCTCCTTTGAATCAGTAGTATCCTATTACTCTCAACAATCTTATTATAACAAAGTCCATGTCTTAAAACTAAGGAGGAGGAATCTATATAGATGCGACTAATCTTGTAATGAAAATGAAGAATATTTCAATATCCTAATCAAGTGCTTCAGAGGGTGGAGTTTATTACATTAACGCTATATAATTTCTTCAAATAGAAAGTCCAGCTACATTCTAAAATTTCCACTCTTATACCTCTGGAGCTTTTATGACCTAAGAGGGATAAAAATCTGGCAAAATTATTATAAATGATTGAAATTCTTTTAAGCGAGCTAGATTTGATGTGCGATCCATCAGCATAATAAGCTCAACTTTTCAGCTTAAAATAACTTTCAGAGCTTTCTCTCTATTCTCTTAATGTTTAGAACTGCCAATCTACCCTTGATGGAGGTATTTATCTTGTTCAAGATGTAGACATAATCAATGATCAGAACTCAAGATACCTCAATATATTCTCATATTCAGATGGAGGGCTTTTTATATAAGGATTTTTTTTAATTAGAGTATTATTACTTTTACACTCATCTAATTCAAGTGCATACTTTTAAAATATTACAGTTTAGAATATAACGGCTTCCAAGGGCGCGGTCTTTTATCTAAGTGACATTAGCCCATTGAGAGTATAAGACAGTTCTTTTTTAAATCTCCATTCTACTACTTCAGGAGCATTCATTCATGCTTCTTAAAGCTACAACTTGGCATATGAAATAGGAAACTATCAAACCTACTAAATACAAGTCCAAAATATTAAAATTCAAAATTCAAAATCTGAAGGCTCAGCTGCTGGTGCTTATATGATAGCTACTATTTAAAGAGCATTTCTTTCTCAGATATTGATTTTCAAGACTTTTAAGCCCAATCTAATGGGGGATATTTTATTTAAACAAAATTTTAAAGAATATTTTACGTCAACAAAATTAGCGATAGTGTCTTGCTTTCAACGTTGGATAAAAGTTCTAGAAATTAGATAAAGAACTTTACTATTATCAATTCATCAACAAGCTAAGGTTCATTTCTTTATTCTGAGTCACTTTAAATGACTTTCAAATTATAAAATTCAGAAATATAATGCATTACAAACAAATCAATGATGTCCTAATTTGGCTTGGAAAGATTGTACAAAATTGATCAACCCAATACTTTTGGAATCTACAGTATAAAACTATTAGAGTCAAGAAATAATCAATATTCTTATTGCTTTGGATCAGGGAGTGGCGGTTTATTTAACGTTCAATATGGTGAAATAAAAATAAATTTCATGTAATAAATCTCTGACTTCAATTCTAAGATTCATCATATTTCGGCTTTCAAAGGAGGCGTTTTCTTTGGTTTTTCAGCAGTGATCAGTCTTTTTGGGACTCAGATATTTTAAGTTTATGCGTATCAAGGAGCAATTTTTTCGTTTACTGATAATGTGACTCTGACAGTTAATAGTGCATCAATTTTTGAAAATGTGGCAATTCAAGATAGTGTCATTTTACATTCTGAAAACATTTATTTATTTTATAATTTACCTCTCTGTTAAGGAAAAGTCATCTTAAAAAATATTATTTAATTTTTTTATCCTATTCATTTGAAAATACTCGATTTAAAAACAACTATATAACGCAAGGCGAAGCAAGTTTCTCTTTTATAGATATTATTTTCATTCAATTAAATTTGAATATTTTATCCTCTTGAGTTAAAATTAGCCTTAAGCTAAAATATTTTCCAATACGGATTAAAGAGAAATAAATCATTATAAACTAAGAAGTAAAATAATTTTTAGCATTTTAAGACATAATTCTTCACTGATTATATGAGAAATAAACAAAATAATAATTGATTTAGACTATAATCCATTAGCCTCTCTCAAGATATCTAATTCTTAAATCTAAAATTTCTCATGCTCAGAAGCTCAAACCGGATAAGTTGGGCTTTTCTTCACCCCAGATATCCAAAATCTGAACATAACTAAGACTACAATTGAGAATATATTTTCTAAAGGAGTATTGCTTCTTTATTCTAACTCTCCCAATCTAATTCTAACCTTAGATTAAGTTACTCTTGTCTGTGATGAAAATTAAAATTTCTACCAAGGAAGTTTATAGGACTATCTATAGGGGCCTACTAGTTCAGAGTCATCGTCATACACTTAAAATTCAATAAGCGTCTGTTATAGGAGCATAGAAAATATATGTATCAAAAAGTTCCTTTTCTTAGTGCGGGATATCATAATTCAATATTCTTTTATATTTTATAATGCTATTTATCTATACAATTAGGAAAATACAAAAATTATTTCTTTCAGCTTAAAAATATCGATCTTAGAATTTTTTTACTTCTCATACTTTAATAATTCAGTACTTTTATTAAAAATTTTAATTGTAAATAATTCGGAGGGGCATTTATGTTGAGGTAAACAAGTTTTTCTGATTCAGGTTCAACTTATTTCTAAAATGCTGCAGTTTACGGAGGAGTGATAAGTGATTCATTTTTTTAAAATATTTTATTTTATTGCTATTAACTCATAAATCCGAATAAAAAATACTAATTTCTATAGCAATTTTGCAAGAGAAGGAGGAGTTTTTCATCTAGCTACAAACTCATTTCTTAATATCGAATCCTCAAATCTTTACAAGAACTATGCTTTCCTATAAGCAGGAGTTTTCAATATAATCACAGGTTCATATACAAACATTTAGAAATATTTTTTAAAAACATTTTAGCTTGCGAAGTCTACTAAAACTAGGCTACTGAGAATTCTGTTCTCAACGTACTCGAATCATCCTCATCTTAAAATATTACCATTCAAAATTCTTAATTCTCCAGTATAATAATATTTAATAGGAAAATTTATTCTCTAAAGGAATATTTTTCCCTATAACTAAGCCACTATTAATACGTTCTCAATCGTTAAAGTTATTTTTAAGGAAATGTGCTAATTGAAAATAGTTAATTCAGACTAAACTTGGCAACTCAAAGAAGCAAAACCATTTTCGTTGGACTTTCTTACTTGAAAATATACAAATCAATTTTTGTGGGAGATTCGAGTTACATTGACTCTTAGGCTTAATAAATTAGTTCTGAAGACAAGACTCAAGGAACTTTCATCTATGCTATTATAAATGTTAAACTTCAAATTTATGAATCTGAATTCAGATATGGATAAGCTTAATATGGAGGAGCAATTTATAATTCATTTTGCATTTATGTGAATGGTGATTCCTCAATAGACATCTATTCTTCAAATTTCATTTAAAACTTAGCCTCTTTCCAAGGAGGTGCAATATATGCTCTAGGCTTCAAAAGTTTTGAAATTAGGGAAAAATCAAAATTTGTATCAAATCAAGCTTCAAATGAAGAAGAAAATTTTAAATGATATACTTTAAATGGAGGAGATGACATATATGTGTCTAATACTTTTTAAAGAGAATATTATTTTTACTGAAAATCAATTTAACCTTACAAAAGTGTAATTCTAAAATCCTTAAGCCTTTCTCTCTATATATGTGAGTAAAGCAGCAGTAATATTTTAAGATGTGACAATGAGGTAAATTGGGACTAAATCAAGATATCAACAATTTTAAGGATCAGCTCTCAAGTGTTTAGATTGTAAAAGCCTATAAATCAATAGATCAACCTTTGAAAATTGCAAAGGAGTTCAAGGGGGAATTATTTACATAGAAGAGACTTACTCAAATAGAGATAGCAACTATATATCGTTAATTCAGGGCTAAAATTTAGATTACAAATACTAACTAACTCTATCGGTCTTTTCTAATTCTAGAGGATAAGAAGGAGGAGCTTTGCATTTAAATAATCCTTAGAGTATCCTAATCAGTAACTGTACTTTTTCAAACAACTCAGCATAAAATTAACATGTTTAATTTATTAAGAAGGAACAGGTGGAGCTATTTATTTGGACTGTGACCCAACAGTATTAGATTGCTTAGTCTATATATCCAATTATACAAAGTTCATTGGGAATTTTGCCTCTTCAAAAGGAGGAGCAATTCATTGGGAAGAATTGGAGCCTGTGATCGACATGAAGACTGTAAAATTTGAAAATAATCAGGCCCTGTTCTACGGGAATGACATATCTTGCTTTGTCTAAAAGATTTCAAGAATAGATGCTAATCAGTATTCTTAAGTCATGGAATCTTTCAACTTAAGAATCCTCATAAAATCTATTTTAAGATATTAATCTTAGCTGAGATTAATTAAACAGAAAATTCAGTATCAAACCTTTAGAGTGGTGGAATTTTACCAGATTTTTACTTAAGTCTAGTGGATAAGTACGGACAAATTGTAAAAACAGAATCTGCAAGCAAAATTGTTGTAACTATAGAAGTTGATAATCCTTTAAATATCTCCTAATATATCTACCCAGCGACGATAGATGGAAAAAATCAATTTGAAGTTGAGTTTGGTTTAGCAGCTATAAAGCAAATGCAATTTACTGGTACCCCTGGCATGAAATATAGATTGAAACTTACTTCAACTGCCATTGACTATTCAAAGCCATCTAATAAGGAATACCTCGATTCTTTAGAAGGAAATGAAAAAGATATTGCTCTTGATATAGAAATCTAACTAAGATTATGCTAGATAGGAGAATATTTTACTCTGTCTGGATAATGCTTAACCTGCACGAGTGGGTCTAGTTATTTTTTGGAATAAATGCTATCCCCAGGTAATTGCAAATAATGCCCTTCAGATAAAGCAGTTTGCTATGGAGGAGCATAAATTGGTCCAAAGCCTGGCTATTGGAGAAGTAGTAACATTTCTGTTAACTTTATTAAGTGTAATTATTACTATGCATGCTTAGGAATGATAGAGCCAGATTTTAATCCTATTGGAACTTGCATGGAAGGATTTTAAGGAGTTATATGTGCAGACTGCAAAGTTGGTTTCTCAAAATAAGGTGACTACAAATGTGCAAGATGTCCTGAGAAAAATACTTTTTTATTTACGAATTCAGTGAGGATCCTCTTTATTTTCATAGTCATAATGCTTTTGGTCATTTTTATAGTTAGATAGACTATTCTAGGAGCAAAATAGAGCAAAGAGATATCTAATATTTTTGTGAAAATAATGATGAATCATCTATAACTTGTCATGTTAACAGCTTCTTTCAATCTGAGTTGGCCAATATCTGTCATAAATTTCTTTCAAGGAATTTAACCAGTTTCACAAATTGCCAACTAGATTTTCTCTTTTGATTGCTTTGTAGATTTTAGAGATGAAAATCAAAATGCTTAGCAATAAATGCAATTTTCAAATAGCGATAGTCCATTAAGAATATTTTACCTTAAACTTTTCTTATTCGCTATCTTACCTTTAATAATTGCACTTTTGAGTTGCTTGTTTTGGAAGATTTATTACAAAGTTAGGAAAATTTAAACTCAAATTAGAAGCAAAATTATGGCAACTTGCGTTGTGCTTTTATTCCTGGTGCACCCTAGTATCGTGTAATATATGTTTGACGGGTTCTCATGTGATAGAATAGATGGAGTCTAGAGATTGACAAAAGATCTATAGGTCGTCTGTTGGGGATATGTTCATTATATAATAAGTTTCTTCATTGCTTTGCCAAGTCTTATAACATGGGGATTGGGTATACCTAAAATAAATCTTAGAAAATACTATTTTAAACCACTTTTTGGGCTTTTTCTTTTAAGAAGAAATCAAAAGTAGCTCGAGAGTTTTGAAGTAAGAGAAAAATTAGGCTTTTTATATCGAGGATATAAGCCATAATTTTACTATTGGGAAATATTAGAAGGATTATTCTAATTACCAGAGTTAAATTAAAAGCTTAAAATTTAAAGATGATATGAAGTATGTTTAATTACCATTCTACTATAGTTCTTACTCTTTAATCTATTGCTTATAAGTGTTTAGAAATTAAAATTTTAATTATAAATGATTAATAGAAAATGTAATAAAGATAATCTATCCAAATATTTTTTAGTATATGTGGGAATTTAATAAAATAAGTATTAAATTAGTATTTATATTAAAATCGATTTAATGAAAAAATTCGAAGTTTGTCTTATTTAAATAATTATAAAACCATCGGATTGAAAAGTTTAAAAGAGTTTTTTGTATCTTAAATATTTTCTTGCGCTCAGTTCAGTGTTTTAAACGACTTAATTTAAGACAGTCAGATATTTATTAAATAGTGAACACTGCTCGACCTCGTTTGAATAAAGTACTAAAGGGATAATTACAGAAGTAATTCATATTTATTGATTGGCTATCGATCAAGCTGCATATAGTGGATGAATCTATAAATTATCCGTTATCATTATTAAACTCTTAGTATTTTAATAAAAATCTCATCATTACTAATACAAAAAAAATACAAGTTAAAATCCAAATTAACCTTATTAAATTTGATTAAAATCTTTATTCAATTAAGTACAGTGATAGTCATCATAATGAGAAAGATTTGCATTATTATTATCAGAGTTTTCATCAGTAATTATGGAGTCACCGCATAAGCCCTGATCGTTTTTGTTGTTCTCACGCTTTTGCTTGCTTTGAACATAAAAGTTCTACCTTTTTGTACTTAAACTAAAATATTAAATGCAACTTTAAGCAATCCAAATTCTCAATTAATTATATTAAAACTAAAATATATAATACTCTTATATTTCTTCTATAAGATTTGAATAACCTTGAAAACGTATTTTTAAGATATGATAATTTTAAGTATCATTAATTACATCCTTGGTTACGATATATTGTGGAATCTTTTTCCTGAACAATTTCTCCTCTGACGTTTTAGAGATAGACCCTGAGCTAAAATCTAGAGCATTAAATTTATCTCATAGCTCTTAGCTGTTTCTTTTTTGTCTAATTGTCTTATCAAATGTGCTCTTCTTTTTTAATATTTCTTTTTCTATTTGTAATAATTTCTTTGTATTCTGGGTTTACAAAATGTTTTGCGAAATATAGATGAAGCTAATTAGCAAGTACCCTCGGCTCTATACTCTTTTATTTCTGTGCAATAACTAGGAGGCTTTCAGGAAACATCGCTATGAACTCAAAATAAAGGAAAGCAATGAAACTCAGAGAATTAAATTCAGAGGCAGTAAGATTACTCCTTCTCTTTTGTTTAAACTTATTTTATAGTAATTTCAAATATCAAGAGGCAGTATGATATCGGAGAGATTATTCTCAGCTAAACAAATATCGCTAAAATAAAATTAGATGTTGTAAAACTATCTAAAGCATTTTTAGCCAATAAATTATAAGTTCAAGTTAAGTGAGATAAAATACGTGAGAATGTATTAATATTGAGAAAGTTGAGATATATATGAGGAAAGAAAAAATTAAGACTATTTTATAAGCTGATCCATTAGAGATAACAAAAATATATTATCTTTATGCTCTATATAGATTGAGGATTCTATTTCAATTAAGAAAAAAGAAAAAAGAAAGAAAAGAGCTCTAAAACTATAGGAATTGAACAAGAAAACAAATAAAGTTGTCATGGAAAATTTAAAACCAAACTCTAAGATTAGCTTTTAACAAATTAATTTATAACAAGAGGAGGCCTTCATTTATGACTACTTGAATACTGAAGAATTGTCTTCTCAAAACAGAGAATTCTTAAACACATAAGTTATTACTTAACCAAGTGTCAAATTTATTGACGCTGACTCTGATTATGAATCTTTAAACTATACGCCAAATAGTTCCACCTCGAATTTGACGGGTAGATGAAACTCTGGCTACTCCCTCCCATATAAAACTTCTCGCTTTGGAACCATAGTTCCTTACTCTTTTTCAATCCCAACACCGAGAGACAGAGAAGAAAAAAAAAATTCAAGGAAAATAGTCTGTGTTTAAATATACTTCATGACGGTGGGCTTTCGCGGTGACGTGGCACAACTGATCAAGGAGTTACGCCTGTGAATTACTTTAAATCGATTAAGTATTGTATGCCAGTTGGGGGTTCTTAATTCCTAACTATTATTATTAAATATACTTCAGGTTATTTGTTTCGCTTTTTTCCATTTATTATTCTTTCTATACTTTTTTGGGGCTATAAATAGGTAGGGAGCCAGGGAGGAACAGCGATTCAATGGATATAGGCAAGGTTCCATCTACCCGAATCTGCTTATAAATTATTATAATCGGGATATTCATAATCGTCACCGCACTCCAAATATAATTGATAATTAACCTAAAATCGAAAATTGATTAAATTTCTAAATGAGGAGTTTCAAATTCACATCCGTTAAAATGGTGTGCCTATTCCTCACCTGCAGCTTAATCGATAGCCAATCAAAATATGAATTCCTTATATAATCATACGCTTAGCACCCTTCAACAGTGAGTGCAAACTGCAAATTACCCTATATCAACTTCATAAAATTTATTTCGTTTCTAACTTATAGTTGAGTACTTAAAAAAGATGTTGCAAATGTTTTAATTCTTAAATATTTTACTTATTCAAATAGTGCAACTATTATTCAAATTGCCACATTTTTGCTTCAAGTTGTTTACTTCATTTTAATTTAATAACGAGCTTAATTTAATTTTCCATTAAATCTCAGTAATAAAAATAATAAACTCTATAAATAGAAAATTTAAAGCATGAATTTTAATTAATAATTAAATATGAAATAATTAAAATTTTCCTTTATTATTTTAAGATAATCCTTTTTATTTTTTCATCAGTGGCTAAAATTATATTTTAAATTATTTTTTAGTGAAATTATTTATGGAAAAGATATAATTATAGATGATATTAAAATTAAAATAAGAGATTGATTAAAATAATAAATCTTGGGTTGAAATATGTTAGCATTTAAACCCCTACCCCTTTATCTGTAGAGTTTTCAGTAATAATTATTATTAATTTAAATTTCTTCTAAAATCATCTTCATAGAATCCTACTTGATATTATTCGCGTTCTTTATCACATTTTTATATTATTGCCAAAATTATTTATTTTGCTTCAAGAAAATCTTTTTTCTTCTGACCAAAATTACAATTTAAAAATTTAAAATAATGTTAAAATATATTATATTTTTAAAGATAGAAAGTTTAAATCCAAACCGTTCAAACCTGACTTAAAATTGAATAGGCGCAAAAGTATTCAATTAAAAATATATAAGGATGTTTAAATAAATATACATTCATATATTAAACAATTAACTATATTCATATATTATTTTTTCAAATTTTTATATCTAATAAAATTCTTCCTATATAACTTAAATTGGAAAAAGAAGAGTTAATTTTTCAAGGGTGAGGACCAAAAAATAGGAAAATTATAGAAAAAGTAAACAATATCCAATATTGACGAACTTCAAAAGGGTATTGAATCATAAAATTATAAAAAACTAAGAGATTAAAGTCTAAGAAATTTATATATAAAAAAGTTTTTAATTATAATTCTTTGAGCTAAAAATCTTTTAATCTTAAATATAAGTGCAGTCCAAAATTGAACAATGAAAATTATTTTTTATTGTTTTTAATTAAATTATTAATTTTTTAATACATTTTTACTTTTTGACTTAAGAATTTTATAATGAAGAGAATAGTCCTGATCTATCTTCTCTATAATTTTTATCTTAGGAGCAAACAACCAAAGATAACGTTACAACTTAGATGAATCGCTAGGCTCAAACATCAAATAATAAATTTATTTTTCAGTTTATCAAAACCCTAACGATTTAGAAAGAATGGGGGGGGGACGGAAGTGCACACCCCCCTAAATATGAACAAAATGCCAATAAAAGTGCCCATATAGTGTCAAATTAGCTAAAAATGCCAAAAAATTAAAGTAATTCTGGCTTTTAAATTTTTCCCAAAAGGTCATTTTTACGAATTTCACTTTTTTATTTGTATGATCATAAAATTATTTATTGAATTTAATATTGATGACGATTGATGTTATGATTATGCTTTATTCCCCTAAAATAACTAAGTTCATTTCATTACTTTATATTAAGCTATTTTTAAAGAGGTTATCTGCTATATAGTAATCCCCTGATACTGGATTATTTTATAACTTATTTGGGCTATGAATTTTATGATTATTCTTAAAAATTGTACATATAATTGTAAGATCCTCTAAAGTATGTTATAGAGTTTATCATTTTGCAGCAGTAATTTTATGTAATTGGAGATAAAGTGATCTTGGCTATTATATCTAAACTTGTCAGATTCTTCTTTAAATAATATTCAAGTTAAGATTGCAAAAATTTTGATAAAACAGCTAAATCACATTTAAAAACTGAAGGGCGAATCATAATTAATATGTATATTAACTCTAGTATCTTCATAAGACTTTATATTTATGAGTAAAACAGAGCTCGAAATAATTTTAAGGTCATTTGATAAAATTTTAAATCATAAATTTTGACCCTCATGGAAATTTTAAAGCTAAAAATTCTTAAATTTTTGGCAATTTTTAGCGATTTTAGCCTAAATGATGTTTTTTCATAAATTTTGATCATAAAAAGTGGGGGGTGTGCACTTCCGTCCCCCCCCCGACAGAATTTTATCAAGGGCTTTAAAGTAGATTCTCATAGTCTTCATTCTATATAATTATATTCAATCTGAAGAAAAGATAGAGAAAGATAGCGAGTATAGCTTTTCTTCTATGTTAAAATCCACATATAAAAGTCCCAACTTGCAAATGGAATAAACTTAAAATCCCTTCAATAATTCATAAGAATCTTTTCTTATCAGGAATGAGAGTTCATCTCAGACAAAAAAATTCAGTTCATATATTCATACTAAGGAGGGAATTCTAGAGCGTTAATATTCTGATGGCAGTGATGAAGAATCTTACAGTTATGGATGGGGAGATAATCTTAATATTGTAAGTAAAGTCAAATTAAATTCGTGAGGAGGGATGTGTGCTTTGAGAATATAAAAAAAAACCTTTACTAAATTTCTCAAAAAATCTACAAGAATAACATTTGAAACCCATAATATGATAAGAAAGTGAAAATAAGTTGTGTATAATTAATTTCTTTATTAATACTTATAATCATGCGAGTCAAACGCGAAATTACTCAAAAATAACTACATGATCCATCCTATCTCAGTTTCATTTTGACTCTAAGGTATGGATGTAGTCACCCTTATCAGTAGTAATAGCCAGTTCTCAACATCAACTCCATCGCAAAAATGTTGAGAGTGCCACACTATACTCTCGCATTTGAAAGTTGCTTTGCAGATGAGAAAGTTAGGAGTTGCAGCTGTTCCTCATCGCACTTCTAAGTTTCGTGCACATCAATTATTTGATTTATATTTTTCTTTAAGGAGAACCAGACTCAATTGTCAGTTAAATTAGTGGATGAAATAGAGTTTGTTTTTTATTAATAAGTCAGCAAGAAGTTAATAACTAAATTAACGAGACGAAGAAGTTAATATTAATTCAATTTATATTAAGTTAAAATAATCAGAAAATAAGCTAAAAGGAAGAATTTAATCTCTCTTAAAAATTAAAGTTATTATTTATGTAAGAACAAAAGAAAGCTGTAAGATAATGAGAATATCGCAAAGTAATTGTAATAAAACATAAGCAAAATTTAAAATGAGAAGATTTAGATATTCAAGAAAAATAAGACACGGAAGCTGATCAAGCTAAAAACTTTGAGTGCTGAATTTGAAAAACATAGGTTTAATAAAATATTTTTTGTAAGTAATTTATAAGGTAGGATAATGGAACACAAAATGCTTAGAATTTAAAAACAAGGAATATCTATAGGAACAACATTATCAATCAATTTTCATTATTGAATTTTTTCTTGGAATCAAGCTTCAAAGGAAAAGATGATAAAAAGGATCAAAATATTTTGCTTCTTTTATAATTATCTTGAGCGAAGATGAGAACGATCAAATTGAATTTCAAGATTCTATTGTGTCATCTCCCAAAATGCTAAATGAATCTCATCAATTGTCTTCTTTTAACTCGCCTTTGATAAAATAATTTCCTTCTTTCTTTTATTATATTTGTAGCAGTTTGAATCATTCACTAGCTTATAGCATGATACCTCGAAAGGAATAGACGAAATTTAAATAATTAAGAGTGCAAATTAGAATAAAAAATATTATTAATGATTTCAGTAATTATAACATTCAATATTCCTAATATCTAATTTGAACGTTATTTTTTAAGTTGAATTATTTTGTCAACTAATTAATAGTTAAAATAAAAGAATAATTATAGTCATTATTTTTGCTCCCTATTATATAAAGAATTTACTACTGATTATTCTTCAAGTTCATCTTCCTCCTCTTGATCCAGGAATGTAAAATAAATATTTTCTGTAACTAGTTAAGGCTTAAAAAGTACTTAATTTTCAGGTTTTTAATCGAAGCTTCCGTACAATGAAGCCTCAAATGATTTTATTGATTCTTCTAAGGATTAATCTTGACCTTATTTATGAAGCATTTTATCTATTATAAATGTAGTCTGATTTGCTTTAGCTTATCTTCTCTTTGCTTTCTTATAAGAAGTCTTCTTTTAAGTGGTTAATTTTAAAGGACCTCTGAACGTGGAACTTTTAGGGTAAATTTATTTTTCGAGGGCAACCTAATTGCAATCAAGTTAAAGATTTTAAATAAGAATAATATAGTTAGTTTGAAATTAAACTTATTTTCCTTCCTTAAAGGCTTGACTAAGCCATTAATCTTTTTTCATGTTAGTAATTAAGTTCATTTATTTGGTTAGGGCTATTACTTAAGGGCTCTTTTAAAGATTTTTTCAAAGGTGATATTGAAATAGAGCTTAGAATTTAAAGTAAAATATAAATATATTAAACATCTAATTAAAATGTAGCAGATCAGTGACTATTGAATTGTCTCAGATTTAATAATCATAGCCCCAGTGGAGTAGATTCTAAGAATTTGTTAAACTGTAAATTTTTATGTGAGAAAGCTCCGTCCAGAATTGAAATCGACACTAGCTTTAAGGTGAAGAAGAATAATGCACGTCACAAGATTTACTGAGAAGAAGGTTAAAGAAGAAAACAGGATATTTTAGTTGTCTATCGAAAAACTTAAGATAAAAAGTTGTTTAAACTAATTAATAGCCATAAATTAGCTGCTTCCTTTGAATTATTTTAGACAATAATCAATTATAATTGAATACTTAATTATAATTTTTGCATGGAGTGGCATACTTGTAGAAGATTTATTTGATTTAAAAAAATAGTAGTTAAGGATTTTTCATTTATAAGTTTTTAATAGTTTTCCTCTTCATCTGTTTCGAATGAGAATTCCCATTGACTTGAGTCAATTTCAAGCTAATCCTTCTTATCCTTTTGATGCACCTTCCTTTACATATCTTCTTCGTTTATTGCCAGAAATTCTTAATTTTTGTTGTACATTTAAAGATTTCAACTCACTCTATTGCATTTATTTACAATAAAAATAATTACTTATGATATGTTTAGCTATTGATTTTGAGCCTCTCAAGTTAATTTTGTTAGTTTTATCCAAAGATTTTAATGTGTTAAGTGTTTTCTAGCCATTAAAGATGCATTACAATTTATTCTTATGCAAATACACTTCCAGTTTTTCCAACTTTTTGTCATTTAGAATAACAGATTAGTCTTTCTCAAGAAGCAATAAATTTCTTATGACTATATAATAATTTAGTTAAAGACAAACAATAAATAAATTACCTCTTTCAAAGCGATCTTTAAGGTACTAGTTCTCATCTTTTATATGTATTTCAAGTTTAAAGAAAATTCAAATAAAAATCTAATACATCGTTTCGTATTCTTGAACTTTTAAAGGTTGTTGCAGCTAAAAAGGCATAAGTAAACTTTGGGAAGTTTTTCAATAAGGCGGTAACGTAATTCCAAGAGCATTTTGAAAATCCAGTACCCAAAAAATATGGCATTAACTAGTATAATCACAAATTAAAATACATAGAAAAGTCAGAATTTATAAAAAAGAAAATGTATTTTTATCACAAAGAATAGAAACAACATAGTATTTTGAGATAATATCAAAGCTTAAGACTCTAAATAGGGTAACTCTTCCACGATTTTAGATGAAATATTTGTGAGATAAAACAAGCCGCAATATATAGTAATCAAAGAACACATTAGTGATAGACTTTCCAAGTTATTTTATTATAAAATATTTTATTCAAATCAGGAGTAGCAAATGGTTTTGTGTACAAATTTAAAGTTAAGTTGAAAGCTAATAGAAGCAAAACAGTAAGAGCTTGCGAGGTGGTTCCTTATGAAGAAAGGAATACTTGAATATATACTAGAATAATTTTCCTAAGCATGATATAGAATTTCCCAGTAATAAAACTCTGGCCTGTATCCTCGATACAAAAAGCCTAGAAAAATAATTAAATATATTTGCAGGTACCTAATTGTTATCTGATGTTTAGAGTTTTAAGCTATTTACGATGCTTAAACAATAAAGATAGCCCAAAACCTGGAATTCCGAAACCCCAAGCTATTAAAGAGGGAACTGCACAAAACAAATGTGTAACAAATTTTGTATACTTATTTTTTGCATGTGATCCTTTACGGTTTAGCAAATAATTCTTTTAAGTCATAGCTCAAATAGCCCTTTAGGAATTGTCTATTTGCATGCAATCAAAATTAGAAAGCATATATTAAGTCAAAGTGGGATGGATTAAAAATAGAAGAATAACCAAAGTGGAAGTTATTTTGTTCTTTACTATTAAAAAGAAGATTTTATTTTCTTTGGGGAGGTATATATTCTTCTTATAGCGTGAAAAGCTTTCCAAAACAAAATAGAAAATCCCATAAAAGCTATTGGGGCTGAAGCAAATAGTATGAGCTTAATGAAATATATTCTGAAATAATCGTTTTCTTTCTCAATTGAATTCTGGGATAAATTTAAATTTAAAGGATCCATTTTTAACAAAGCAATCAAATGAAAATATTTGAGTAGTTGCTGTTGCAACTGGCTTCATAGAATTAAAAAAGTCAACAACCATAGTTGGCCAACTCAAATTAAAGGAAGAAGTAATTAAGATCAGCTAGAAATGATTCATTAGTATCTTCATAAAAATGTTAGTAACATTTTTTTGCTACTTTGCGCCATTTAAAGTACTATAAACTAAGATGAAAATTAGAACAATGATAGCTATTCCTATGAATACGAGGCGAACAATGTTTTAAGTTGAGTCAGGACACTTTGAGCATTTGAAATCAGAAGTGCGAGAATAGCCGATTTAACAATCTGAGCATAAAATATCTTGATAGCCTTCTAAACAAGTTCCAATTGGATCATAGTCTGGTTCTATCATTCCTAAGCATGCCGGATAGTATCATTAAATTAATCTACAAGCTATAAGGTTTGATGATTAATTTGAGCTTCTCCAGTATCCAGGCTTTGGACCAATTTTACTCCCTCCATTTTTAATCTTTATTTTATCATAATGTTTTAAGTATAAATTTTTTGATTACATATCGCCTTCTCGGTAGGACACGTCTCGCAAATTCCAGGATCTTTCATTTAAACAAGTGAAAAGGTAGTCCCAGCAGGGCAAATTTAGCATTAGCCTGAATTAGTGTATTATTCTCCAATTAAGCAATCTCTGAGATTTATAGTCAGTTGAAAAGATCCATCCCCAGTTTATGAGCTACTTTGAGAATAAAGTAAGTTGGAAGGTTTAGTATAATCAATTCCATCTGATGAAAAGAAAATTGAGTAAGAAATGCCTGGGGTGGCAGTAAATGTTATCTCTGATGTTTAAACCACTCCATTTTCTAGAACAAATTAGGTAGTTCCATCAAGAACTGGGAAGAAGGGACTTTTTTTATACTCTAAAGCATTTTTAAAATATACATATCGCGTATCTATTCCTACTCTAATTTTGCTATTTGAATCAGTTTAGATGATTTGTCCATATTTGTCTACTAAGGATAAATATATCTAAGGGATACTTCCACCACTTCTCTGGTCTTATAGGATGTCTGAAAAAATAATGAAAATACAGACAGTTGCCTACTATATTCTTTTGTTAATAATCCAAATTTTTATAGCACTTAAATTTGTATTGGGTCTCATTTAGTTAGGCAACATTTTGAGCAAAACAAGAGATATCATCCCCATATATTAAGGCTTTATTTCTTTAAAATGATGCTTATTGTTTATTATTGGTTCCACCTATTACCAGTGTATTGCACCTCCTTACAATATATAATAATTCAGCCCTTGCTTTTCTGCAAAGTTTTGAATAAAGGAACTAGTCCCTTTTATTTATAACTCGCAATTATTGTTACTACTTTCGCAATCATAAAAGATTAAAAATTATACTTATAGATTGCCCCTCCTGAGGCTTGAAATTTTGGTTTTAAGGAAGTCCATTAATAAAATATTTATTTAAATAGATGAAAGGCTTGCTGTGTTGTTAAAAAATAGACAATCTTGAATTAAGACTTTCTATTTTAAATTAAATCTATATGTTATTGAAGTAAATAGCCCCGCCAACAATTGCTTTTGAATAGTTGAAAGTACTGTTTCTGAAAATGTAGCGATAGGTTTCCTCACTACTTTAAACTTTGTCTTATTCATTTTCTGTAATATAAAATGCTCCTCCATAGACACTCAAGGCATTACTAATCGTTACTTAGTTTACTATTTTACTGTTTAAAAATTATTATTAAGGGCTAATTAAACAAATTAAAAAGCAATAAAATTGTAAAGCAAGAACTACAATAAACTGCAGATCCGTAGAGCTGTTTCTTACTCTAAGTGCCTATTTTCTTAAATTCGACATTGTTATATTAAATAATTTATTATATAATAATAGTTGAGAATAAGGGATACGTATTCGGCCTATAGAGAAATTTTGGCCTTAGGATTTTAAATTTTCACTCCGTCAAGAGTTAGAGCTTGCTCCGAATTCGAGACAAATATATCATCTCCTCCATTATTGGCTTCATTGTCAGCAATATTACTATTCTGGTCAATTAGGATATAGATGAATCCTGTTGCATAAATAGCCCCTCCTTGCTAAGCTGCCTTATTTCCAGTAAAAATTGAATTATGTATTTTAACTGTCGTCTTACCAGAGACTGAAATTGAAAAACTGTTTCTATTTTAAAAATTAAAATAAATTGCTCCACCATATTAGGAATATCCATTGAAAAAATAGCTGCTTTCGATTTCTAGGTCTACATCTAAAATAGCATATATGTAGCTCCCTTATGTCTAATCTTTTTTCTCAACTAACTTCCGATTGTTCCATCTGAATGTAGACTTTACTATCTGCACTTAAGCGAATCCAGCAAATATGTTCTTGCTGTTTTCGTATGCAAGATTCTGTATGAATTGGCATCCTGATATCGTAATTGAACCTTTGATGACTTGAATTGTGTTAGAGTTTGCCGTATTGCTGTATATCTCTGAGTTAGTAAGAGTGATTATTAATAAATAAAAGATGTTTTTTGAGGTAGAGGAGGATAGGATGGACATAAATGAGTTTTAATTAGCCTGATTTTCGTAAACTTCCACCCCTTAAAGATCTGCATAGGATCCACTTTCAATATAAATCACTCCATTTTCATCTGTAGCTAAAATATAAATAAAGCAGTGTTAGAGTAAAATTGAGTACTGACAACCTTTAAAAATGTTTCCGATGTAAGATAAATTACCCCAGCATTAAAAGCAAAATTATCATGAAACTTGCAATTTCTTATAGTGCAAGTGGATGATGAAGCTATGATAAATAATTTTAAATTGATTACACCTCCCTTAAATGCAGAGTTCAAATATAAACTATTAAATATAAAAGGAGGACTTTTCTTCATAAAAACTATTCGGTGTATAGAGTTACAAATTTATATCATATTGAATATATTTACTATAAGCAAACAAAAATTAGCTAAAAATTGTTCATTAGAGTATAAATATTTTATAAAAGCATAAATAAGAATAATTGAAATGAAGATATAACATTTATTTCTAATATTAATTAGATTTATCCTATAGTATTCGGAACCATCATCATAAAACGGAGTGACTTGCAAGGAAAATACTCCTCCTTCTTATAGCACACCACAGTTAGAAAATTAGCTTTTAGAAATGTTGACATTCTAACCTTAAATTATTGTAAATGAGCCACTTTAGCTTTCAAATGTTTAGAATTCGCTGTTTAGAGTATTTAAGTAACTTTCTTTCAAAATAATTTCATCCCCTTATAAGCACTTAAATTTAGATTTGCTTATAGATAGCTAGAGAAAATAAGATTGCGAATAAAGTAAAGGTGACTTTTGAGCTTTAAAATCTTACAATTAGCTTGATATGATTTCTAATTTTTACATCCTCAGAATATATGCAAACCCTCCTATTAGAAATGTTGTGTGATTTTGAAGCTAGCTTTCTTCTAATTTTAAATTTGCGAGAGAATTATCAATAAATGCAAAGCCTCCTTCGCCATTTGCAGCGAAGTTATTGGAAATTTTCGATTATAGAAAATTGAAAAAGCTTTAGTCGAAGTTAGAGGTCTCTATATTTGTAGAGTATAAGACTCCTCCTTGGTCATATGCATTATTGCTTGTTATCTAAATATTAAAGGTATTAATCGTTGAATTATCCAAAGAAAATTAATATAAAGCATAGAAAACTCCTCCTTTTAATGCTTAGTTGGAATAGATTTAACTATGGTTCAAGTTTAACACTGAATTTTCAAGATAAAAAACTCCTCCATTTTCGGCTGAATTTGAATTAAAAACAGAGTTTATATCTTCCATTTTAGTTCTCAATAGACTGAATAAAAATTAAATATATTTCTTTATATTATAGGAAGAATATTATTCAAATATAGAAATTGCAAAGAGATAAATATAAATGATCTGTTCGTTAAATTTAAAAGGAAATCTTTTTATAAATAGCTTCCATAATATTTAAAATCATACTTTTTAATTTCGCAGTACTTAATTTTAATTTTTTTAACATCTCTCATAATTTATTTAATTTTTCATTTATTAAAATTCTTCTTTCGCTAACTATTTTTCTTTATCTTCATCGCGATTATTTCTTCTATGACTTTTCTTTTGGTTAAGCAAAAAGAATAAAGCAAAAAAGATTTCGGACTAGAAAATTGAGGGAAATTTTTAAAGTTCAGCTCATGAAGGTTAGAGAAACTTTAAATTTTACCAACCTCATCCTATCCCCCTTGCAAAACTACTTTAAAATTCCATTTAAATTATATATTCTAACCTTAATTTAATAAATATAAGATATGAATACTCCTCCCTTTCGACCAAATTAGCAGTTTTTAAAAACGTTTTGTTCTCGAAATTATCATTTTCGCATTTTAAATTTGAAATGCTCCTGCTTATCTTTCAAGAAATTAGGTAAATTTTGTTGATTCGCGCTTTAGCTTTGTAATTGACAGACGACTAATTATAAAAATAAAAGAACTAAGGTATTCTCTATCTAAAGATTGAGAGTTGGTGAAATAGAATAGAAAACTGATCCTTGGGTAGTGATGTCATTATTCTGTGAATTAATTCCCTGGATTAGGTTGACATTGCTTGATAATTTTGTAGTGAATTTTATAACATCTCTTATATTCCTAATATAAAATAGTCCACCTGAGTCTTGGCTCTAAATTTTTTAGAAAATCACATCAGACAAAATAAAGTTTTACAAATAAGTGCTATCAATTAGAAATCCAGCAGCATAAGAAAGTGATAAAAGTCCTGTAAAATTACAATTCTCAATATTTATGTCATAGACTCTTATTTAATTGTATTTTGGATCATCATAGGTTATTAAGATATTATGCTCGGAATTAAGGAGTAACTCCATACATAATTTTAGTCATCATGATGAAGGTAAGAATAGAGATTAATTTTGTTGCAAGAGGTTTGGTATCTGTTTTTTTTATTAAAGTGATACATAAATGTACGATAAATTTTAAATTAATAATGGCTGGTGGAGTCAAGACTTTAATCAAATCGGCAAGAGCATCAACAACGAGACACCAAGAAATAAATTTAGTTCCTCTACCACTGCGCTTAATAACTTCTTATGGGCCATATTATACGAAGATAGGAGCAAACTTTGGAGGAAGTGATCTTTCAGATGAGCTTCAGGAATCACCATAATCCACGCACCTTTAATGTCTTATTCACCGATTATGAAATCTGATCACATCTGATGATAGAAGTGAAGACCAGGGATTTTGAGTGATGATGATAGATTTCATACAACGAATTTAAGGAAAGTTAGGGTCTTGGATTTGAACTTTCTTATTTGATAATGAAGAGATTATTAAAATGTGATTTAAATTAGCAATATCCTATAATTAAAAAATAAAAGTTATCGATATAGAATTTTAGGCGTAGATGATTCCTCCGCCTAGAGTGGTTTAAATTGTGTCAAATGTTGAATTCTAAATTAATGTTTCTGCAAAATCTTAAAGATAAAGTATCCCTCCATTTTGCCCTAGAGAGTTAGAAAACTTTGAGTTTAGAAGTTAGATTGAAGTATTTTTAAAATAACCGAATGCCCCTCCTATTTAAGACTCTAAATTATAGAAAATTGAATCTATAATAGAAACTTGCTTTGAATCAGACACTCTAAATACTCCTCCTAATGTATTAGATTTTATATCTTAGAAAGTAACATTTTAAAGCAAAATCAAATTTGCATAAGTTGCATCGATACAAGAACTAATAATTTAAAATTATTTTCATGTGAAGAGATCATTTATTAAAAACTTTAATTACGAATAATGAGACAAATTTTAGTAATTAATGGGCTTTTCGAATTTATTTACTCTTATATCAATGTATTTAAAATCCACCACATCTTGCTAATTCTGAGTTCTAGAACTGCTCCCTCATTTTAACTCTTTCAAGATATTCTAAATGTTTTCCTTGCCGGACTAATAATTTAAAATATACAACAAAATAGTTTTTCCTAGAATGCTAAATAGAAAATTTAATTTGAGAAATTAAATTAAAATAAAGTTTAGTAAATATTATGAATCAGTAAGAATATAAAATAAATTATTCAATCTTTTAGGATACTGTAATTTAAAAATGAGATATTGCTTCAGAATTAAAAAAATAAGCTTCTAATTCTGAGAATACTTTATATCAATAATTTCCAAATTTTACTCTTAGATTTTGTATATTTCTAAAACTGTTTGGCTTTAAATATGACTAAATTATTTTTTTCTGAGCTAAATGAGTAAAATATTGAATATAAGAAGCTTAATAACTTTCGCCTTCTTAAATTTGTGAGAAGCTCAAGTTAATTATAGAAATAGTTAAGCTATTTACCTCAGAATACAACAATGAGCCAGCATTAGTTGCTATAAAATAATTGAAACTCGCTTACTAAATTAGAGATATTTATGAAAGTTATTCCAGGAAGAATACACCTCCAAACAAGGCACTCGAATATTCTATGTCTACATTTTATACTTAGAGATCTAAATCTTAGCAATCAACATAAATGGAGCCTCCTTAATTAAAATTTTTTAAATTTTCTGAAAAGCTGTTAGTTATTCTTAGATTTTGCAGCAAGTAAAAGTTTGAAGTAACCTGCTTACCACTTTAAATGTAGATTGAGCCGCCCTTAGCTTTCGATCCATAAGCTGTAGAGCTTTATATTACAGTAATATCAAGAAACTAAATGGACTGCAAATCATCAGATACTATTGCCATTGATCCCCCAATTTAGGCTGAGTTATTTATCATTTTTGTAGATTGTAATGACAGTTCGCAGTTAAAGCAATAGATTGCCCCTCCGTACTCAGCGTCATTGTTTATAAAGGATGAGTTTTACAACTAAAGCTGAGTGTTTATGAGTGTGAATGCAGAACCTACATATGAATTAAAGCAATTTTAGACTGTTATATTTACTGCTTGTACTATTTTTTATTCTCCTACCAATTCTTGGCTATTTAGCTCTCTTCCGATGAAGAATGCACCTCCTTAAGATAAACTAAATTTTTATCTCGCGGCTAGTGAAGAATTACAATTAATAGATAAGTTTTTCAGTGACAGGTTAGCATTTAAAATAATTTTAACTCTTCGAGTAAAAGAAAGAACCATTTCTCATCCCAGAAACAGATATATTTTCTGCTTGTATATTCTAAAAAATAAATGAAGTTTTAATTTGAAATTAGAATACTTTAATTACGAAGGATAAACTAATTCTAATTTAATTGTACCGTAAATTTGATTTAAAGACGCTCTAAATAATATATAAGGCAAATATAATAAAAATATGCTAAAATTTAGACTCCAATTAAGAAACTTTATTTATTCATTACTGTCGATTGAAATTATCTTTGCATCTTCAACATATATTACACCTCCTGATGAAAAAAATTATGAAAGCTTTGAGCCTGAATTTATTATTCTAACTTCATGACTCTCATCTGAGTCTTTATTCTAATCATTAGGATTAATTGTAAACTCAAGATTTGAATCATTAAGAAAAAATAGTCCTCCCTCATTTAAACTGTAACTCTGATTTATTAAAATGTTTCCAGAAATTCGGATATAAGAATCTTAAGAGTTTGATGATTCTTTCTAGTAAGCAATTATGGAACCTTTGTTGTATGAAAATTGATTTTGAGACTCGAGGTTTATGAGACTCATGTTTCCAAAAGCAGGAATATAAATGAACCCTCCAGATATAGCAGAATTGTTATTCAATTATACATTCTGCAATAATAAAGAGCAGTTCTTGCAAAATATTACACCTCCTTATTTAGCCTCATTATTACGATATGATGAAACACTATCTTGAAGATTTGAGTTTTCCAAATAAAAAACAGATCCATTCAACGCTTACTAGCAATTCACTATGTCCAACTAATCAGATGTAATTTCCTTGTCATGATTGAGAAAATTGAATACAGAACCCTTGCTAAAGTAGTTGTCACTTATTCCAACTAAGTTTTTTTGTGAGGACTAATCTTAGCAGTCTATTTATATTTGTGACAATACAACTTCAGTTTATGAGCCAGATGAGAATAAAAATTTTCCTCCATTTTTAGAAGCTTAGAGTTTTTAACATTGAATGGTTTCTAGTTGCAAAATTTTAGAGTTCTTTGAATAAATAATCCTCCTTCTCCTGCAGCTATAGAGTTTTGGACACTTACTTAAGATTTTATTATAAGGCTAAACTATGGAGAATCTATATAAAAGCAACCTCCATTTCCTTGAATAGCTTAACAATTGAAAAGCAAGGTTAATTATCCAGTTACCTGTACATCCTACTTAGAATATAGATCAGTGGCTAAAGTGTAAATAAGTCCACCAGAATTTTAAGCTACAGAGCTTTTAACATTGATTTACTTTAAGATAATAGATGTGTTTTAGCCTTGGTTTATAGAACCGCCATTGATAGCAAAATCTTTAGAGAAAATTGACTACTCAAATAGAACATACAAATTATGTGTTTAAAAAATAAGACATTGTTACATTTTTCTAGATCAGCTACTCCACCTGAGGAGGCTGAATTTTATTCAAAAAGTGATTAATAGTCACTAAATAAAGCAACTGAGTTGAGTTTGAATACGAAAATAAAAATATACTGCTCCTCTTTCAGCTCCTTGGCAAAGCCTAAACTTATTAGAATCAGAAATTAGAGTCTATGCATTTGAAGATACTTATCAGAGATCCATTATACTTTGGAGATGATTTACATTTTAATAAATAATGATGACCCTTAATAGAAATTGAAAAGACTTTCCTGAGATTATGGTAAGAAGGAACACTAAATATCTGAATTAGATATTTTGTAGTTCATGTTTTTAAGTGTTGAAAAAAGAAGAGCTCCATCTGGGGCTGAAATGTTATTTATCTTAATTGAATCTAAGTTTAGTTCTTTGATGTTTTAAAATTATAAAACATTATTTACGATATCTATAAACGCTCCTCTTATTGGAGAAAACAATCCATAAGCCTAAATGTGGTCAATTGATAAAGTGAGTTGAGAGTGGTTGCAAAAAATGAAACCCCCGCTATTTGCAGACCCCGGAAAACAAAACAGTATTAGATATCCCAGTTATAGTTAGTGTCGCTAAGTTTTATGATTATGAATTTTTCACTATGTAAAATACACCACCTTGTGTGAGGGACTTAGAATTTGATATTTGTACATTATTATAACAAATATATAATGCATCCTTTAAGGTTACATTAAATTCATCTTGCAAATAGAAAATTCCTCCGTTAGTGCTAAAAATAATTTGCTTAGAGTATCGACGAAAGAAGTTGAGCCAAAAATGGCCGTACATGAGTACAATAAAGAATACCTCCATAAAAAGCAGCGTTGTTAGAAAATGTTGAACCAGTATCCTTAAAATTAGTTTGTGGATATAGGAGCAAGTAACTTCCATTCAGCTTTAATTTAAAAAAAATGCTTTGGATAAAAGTTTTCAAAAGAATTCCCTTAAGAAATGAATTATATTGTAAGATCGTTTGAAAACCCAAAAGCAGTGGATTTAATTACTTAAGAAATGTCATTCAACTAAGAAACAACTAAGTTGTAAATAAGTTTAATTGATAGAGTATGCAAATAATGATATATTAATCGATAAATATTTATTTTAAGCATAATTTTTTTAATGAGATTTCTAAATTAAATAGTTTAAATTTAGAACACGTGAAGGAGAGAGAATTGCAGGTTATTATTGAATGCCTCTTTCACTTGTTTTATCCCTTGTAAATTATAGTTCTTTTCTTATTCGTGCTTGTGAAAAGTATTTAATTGAATGGGTAGGTAAATGTTAGTCCTGGAGCGGTGCTAGAAAAATAATACTCTCCAAAAAGGATTTCCTGACCCAATTTTCATGATTTCCCTCTTTTCAGATTGAAGAATCTAGAAAATGTAAAGATGATTGGTTAAATTGGTAGAAGAAACTTTGGGCAGATATAAAAGCATGCTATTTTGTACTTATTTGGTGTCTACTTTGGAGATATTATTTCAAGCTAGACCACATTAATTATTCTTAATTATATCACCTAAAACTGAACCTCACCGTGATGTATGTTTCCTAAATTTACCAAGAGGCGAGGTCATTTTTTATCGCACCTAAGATAAACCAACGAAAACAGAAGTTTTTTTGACATAATGTCGTCTAACAGAATCAAGGAGCTTAGACTAATTGCAAGCTAGTTTTTTTGTGATTAATTTGTCCTGATAGATGTGTCGGGTCTCAGCAACAGGTGAAATCATGGGCATCTCCATATTCTCAGATATGGAGATTCTTTAAAGAATGTGCTTTTAAACATTTTAGGGATAGTTACTTCTTAATTCAGTAAAAATATTTTAATTCTTGTCTATTTTTATATCATTAAATAATAATTTTACTAAATTTTAGTTGTAGCTAGATGTAGAATCCTGATATCTGTATTATTAAGCTTAAAAAACAGAGTTAAATTTTAAAATTATAAAGAGTTAGTAAGTTAGAATTGCACATTCTTTTCACTGCTAGCAGAAGGAGATGATATGCTCTCAATAAAGAAAAATGTCCCATTTATATTCGCATTAACATCGATAAATTTTGAGTCCTCTACTTTGAAATTTATGACTCCAGTATTTTATATATAAAATGCCCCTCCAAATAGATTAGAGAAAGATTGTTTCACAGAAGCAGACTTTATGGAAATATTTTGCTATCCCAGAGATTTTGAGAAAAGTATGCCTCCACTTTGAAGAGAAGTCATATCTTCAAAATAGCAATCTTGGAATTGAATATTTGAAGAAACCGCTGAAGATAGATAAATAAGTCCCCCAGACTACACAGAAATCGAATTAGAAAATGAAGAACTCATGAAGTATATTTTATAACTAGAGAGCGACAAGGATAGAACATTTTAACTAGTTGCATTTTAATTTTATTTATATTTCATTTAGGAGAGATCCTGAATATGAGCTGTACGTATTTTGAACTTCTAATTAGTTTATTAAAATTAATTTTAATCTTAAATTTTTTGCAGTAGTTTGAAATGATTGAAACATTTTACTATCCTGAAATGTAAATCAATCCTAAGCCAGCATTAGAGAGTGAATTTAAATAACTTATTTCTCTATAATTTATGGTTGTGCCACTCAAGAAGTTTACGTTTACATTTGCACCCTCAATGTATGAAAATATTGCTTGTCCCCAGGTTAATTATAAAAATATTCCTTGTTTGTTTTATTGGGTTACAGCTGAAGTGTCAAAAATATTAAGTATCAATTGAGGTATCATTTATTGAGAGAAATTAGTCGCCGCTGCCTTTAAGATACGCAAATCCTCCATATTGAATTGCAGAGCATTCGGAAATCTTGCATCCATTCTTTAAGATTAGGCTGTTAGACTTTCCAGTCATAAGAAAAACTGAGCCATTAAAGTAAAAATTATATATTATTTTAGTTGGTGCTTTAGGCGCTGATAGTTGTTGCGCTCACTTAAACAGAATTTATTTCTCTCGCATTAAGACTGAAAACTCCCTATAAGCTATAGGTTGGCAAATTTCCTTTAGTAAAAGAACAAGACTCTATGCTTAAATATTTTTATTTGTTTATGAAGAGGTAGCTTCAAAAATAAATGAATAAAAACAAGAGCTTGAATGGAAGATTTAAGACACAGTGACGATACTTGGACTAAAACCTTATTTTGTAGAATCTACACTTGTGTTTATCATAGTCAAATTAAACTGTTAAGTCAGAGCATTTGCTTAAGTTTGAGTTAGAGGATTTTAAATCTGAAAAAGTAAAAAATTGCTTCTCAGTAAAATTGATAATGTTAATAAATAAAGAATAGAGATTCAAAATATTATCTTTATTTTTATTAAGAAACTTCTCAATAAAATACATATGATTTAGTTAATAAATTGCTAAAATTTTGCTTTTTTTACATTCTTGAATTATTAAAAAGTGACCCTAAAGTATTTATGAAACTGTAATTGTAAATTTGGATTGAAAGCTATGCAATTGATTTTATTTTTAAATCGTGGAAATATAAATAACCCCAGACGTATAAGATATATTAAAAATAAGATTGCGAGCCTATAATCAAAGTCTATTGTCCTTCGGGATATTTATCACAATTCATGGTCAATTTAAATACATCACTTGTTTTTACAGATGTGTCATTTGCACCCACATATATGTAATTACCTGGGCCACTTTATATTTAAGGTTTTTTTTTTCATTAAAAGATTATTACTTTTAAACTTATTTTTCTTCAAATTTTAAGCTTATAAGGCATTCTCTAATTTTATTACAATATTTTCAATCTTAATTTGAAAGGAAAAAAGTTTGTTTTAAATAGTGGCCATTATTATAGGTTTTTGAGCAAAAATAAATTAAAAGCGAGAATGCATACTACAAGTAAAGGTTATTTTATTGCCTTGCGGATTCAAAATGTAAACCTCTCCTCCGTTGAACGCATAGCCATAATCAAATCTGTTGTTTACAAAACTAGTGATGTTGCAAAATATTATATATCTTTAATAAAATTCACAGTAAAAACCCGCGGCAAAGACTGCTAAGTTATATCTGAACATGTTTCCAATTAAATTATAATTATCTAGATGTCGTTGGGAACTTAAGGCCCATTAGTTTGTATTCTTATCACTCCACCCTTCTCGGCAAGAGAGCAGACAAAATAAAAAGCAGTACAAAAACTAATTAGAGCTAATATTTATACACAATTTTTAGTTTATTTTTAGAGATAGCTTTGAAAATGAGACTTGAGTTTTGGGCTTAGAGGAATATGGCTGAGGCATGCGTCCAATTCTTAGTACTTACTCCCGTATACTATGTATCATTGTAAAGGATAAAGTTTATTTAAAATCAAGAAAGTTTGAGCTAGAGTTGCATTAGACAATTGAGTTTTAAATTGTGAAATTCAGAGGAAAATTAAAAATACATTATTTTTCCTTGCTCAACTTAAATTGTTGTTGTAGTAAACTATTCTTCCATTGCAAGTAGTTAAGCAAGCCGTAATTTGACCGTTATAATAATAGTATAAATTTTAATTAAAAATCAATGATCGGTTAAATTAATAAATGGAGGGTTACAAATGATGTCAGTTTAAATCGCAATTCCCCTGAGCTGCAGCTTGTTCGATAGAAATTTAAAAATTAATGTGAGTTTCTTCTTTAATCATCTTCATAGCACCTCTCAGCATCGAGATTTGACTCACGCATTCTTCATAATCATTTTTATCTTCTTCACTATAACTTGTGTCGATTATAACTCTTTACTAAGCGCTCCCACACAAAAGTTGTAAGGATAAAAAGTTCTTAAAATTTAATGCTGAATAGAATGGTGTAATAATTATTTAAATCTGACACACTTCAACTGAAACTGATTTATTCCATTTTAATTTAATAATTAATTTAATTCTCTTTTTTATTAAATTCTCAGCTATATTAGAAATTATGGATAAATTATATTTTAGAAAATAATTTAAAGAATAAGGAAAGTTGATATTAAACCGTCAATCAGCATTTCTTAATTAAATTAAAATATTCTCCTGCTTGATCTATGTAGAAAAGAGAACCTTATAAATTTAAATGCTAATAGTACCAGATGTATCAAAATATATAATAAAAATGTATTCTGGTACTGTGATGGATTATTGACATTCTGAATTTATAGGTCAGTTAGAGTAATTTAATTAAAATAATAATAAATTTTCAAGGTACTAATGTTCAATCTCATGAAGGCTCCGTGTGAACCCGAGCTCAAATAGTTTGAGTCTCGAATCTTGTTTATTTGAATCTGAGTTACCCCTATTTCTGCAGGCTCTAACTCTTTGAAGCCATTAGAAACTGTAGCTGCTGACTAGTAGAGTAAAGTGAATAGTCTCCCACTCCCATATTATTTAAATGCAATTAAAGTAAAATTTGAGGAATAAATATAATAATCAATTTCAAAACCAGCACTTATTACAGTCTAGTTAAGAAACCGAAATTACTATCCTATGTAAGATGGCTTTATATTAAGTTTTGTAGGGATATTTCATTTCAAGTGGGCAACCACTAGAGTTAAAATTTCCTACATTTGCTGGGACCTTTTTCCTTTCATCATTCTGCTTCCAGCTTTTCTAAATGCAATTAATATGAGAAGGAGATTGAGTTGAAAGTGAAATTTGTGATATTGATTGTGGGAACGATTATTTAGGAATCACTCCTTTGATAAGGCTTGCAAGTATAGATTCATTATGTATACTTATATTTTTATAAAAATAGATTTGGAAAATGCTACTTGGCTGGAGAGTCATGATTGCACCTGTTGACCCTCCAACTGAGAGTATTTGAAATTGTTCGATGTTAATGATAGGTGAAGATGCGCTGGAAAATTAGAAAATTGGGTAGTTACACCACTGGCACATAAATTATTATATTTTCAAATCAATCAGAAATCCGTTTTGGATATAATAAAATTAAAATATAAATATTTTTCAATTAAACACTTAAAACCATTGATGATGAATCGTTTTAAATTAACGTAATTTGCCTCAACGTTTTATGGATTATTGAATGTGGGAAGAGGCTGTGAGTTGAATTTATTTTCTTGGTCTACGAAGTTGAATGAGTTTAGCGTTGAGTAGCTCCAAAGAGATCCATCTTCATCCATTTAAAACATAACTAAATATTAGAAATTTCAAATAATTTACACTTTTATTGTGTTGTTAAACTGAAAATTAACTCTATCTAAAGCCTGAAACCATATAAGCGTGAGAGTTGTCCCGTAATAAATATATTTTAAACTTAATATCTTTTATCCACAGTTTGGACTTATCCCAAGATTAATTTGGTTTTATATTTGCTTTAATAAATTTAAGATCGTGCTGATGACATAAGGCTGGTTTGCACCCATGATATTTGTCCAGTTGAATCTCAACAAGTTAATTTATATTTTAGCATTTTAAATCTGTCTAGTGTAAATGTTCCATAGAAGTCTTTGAAGTTCATAATGTTTGATCTTGCATAGTCTATGCCAAAACTGATATTGGTGAACTCTATCAAGTAGAATTCTGAGACAGTCTAATTTTTAACGTATATAAAATAAAAGTATACCCAATTTGATCTCTTTATCTTATATGCTCCTTATTTGGAAAATATTTACTTAAAATTTGATTTATACAATCCTAAGTTTGAAATAGCATAAGTTTTAACTATAGCCACTATTCAGAGACATCATATAAATAAAATATTCGCTATAGAAAGTAGTGAGCTGCTTTAAGAGAAAGCAAGGGACTTTTGATAGTCAATCAACTCTTTTGAGGAATCTCCCCCGCGGCTTAGATACTCATTCTACACAAGTAGTCTTAATAATTTAAAATGCTATCTTGGCAAACCATTTGAGTTTATAGCACCATGTCCTCCTGAGCATGAGAAGTCAGAATATTGGTTTAGATTTAAAAGATTCAATCGGAAATCTTACAAGAAACTAATGCCATCATATGATATCTAAGACTAAGGAAAGAATTAGAAGGACGAATACGAAATTTAAAATTATGGGAAGAATAGGATTAGATAGTTGATTTGGAGCAAGATATATTTTAGATAGATTTTATAATAGATCGTTATTTTAGACCTAATAGTCAGATAATCATTCATTCGATCAATTATACTTTTTACTAAGGTTAGAAACAAATTTTTGATAAAATTTTTTTTGTCGCAGTAAGAGTAGTAAAAAATAAAAATAAATAATTTAATTAGGACAAAAATTAATAATTTTTAAATATAGAAAAAGTTGGGATTTAATAATAAATAATTTTAAATAAAATAAATATGATTGGTTCGTTATAAAATTATTCAATTGCTGGTTAGGACATTTCTCTATTCTTACTCTGCTCATAATACTATATTTATAGAGATGAATAAAATCGCCATGTAGCTATCTTTGAAATCATAGGTTGATATTTGTGTGTAGCTATCGTTACTTGTTAATAATTGTAAATCAACGCACTTAAACTATCCTGAAGTGAAGTTCTAAGATTGTTTTATTTGTTTCTCTCTATAGAGTAGCCAGTGCAGAATATTTATTATTTGCATCACTTGATGTGTCTGGAATTGTGCTGTATACTGATTTGCATTTATGTTAAATTATCTTGTTAAAAAGCCAAGCCTTTATGAAATAGAGAAATTAAGAGAATATAATTAGTTTATAAAATCATAAATCTTTAGATTTTGAAGTTAAAGTAATTTTAGAGAGGTATCATAATTTGAATACTCCGAAGTTGCTGAAATATTTATCTTATAAACAAAGATGGCAGAGGGGAATAAATGATTTAATTTTTAAGTTAAATTAATAAATCCTTAAGGGTATATAGCCCTCCTCCATATGTCATACTTAACCCTTTTCGCCATAAATTAAGTATGTGACGCTCTAGTTACCAGCCTCTTTGGAATCTATAATCCTCATTCATCTTAAAAGGCCACCTTCTTCAACCAACGGATTA
This sequence comes from Tetmemena sp. SeJ-2015, assembly GCA_027382625.1. Classification (NCBI taxonomy): domain Eukaryota; phylum Ciliophora; class Spirotrichea; order Sporadotrichida; family Oxytrichidae; genus Tetmemena; species Tetmemena sp. SeJ-2015. The sequence continues at coordinate 50,021 of JAJKFJ010021585.1, forward strand.
TTAAAATCTATCTCCCTATAGGAGAGATAAAGCAACGAACAGAGGAATTCAGTGATATCCCTTCTCCTCCAAGTAGACTTTTCTGTAACGTTCGACCTTATAATTAACTTTATAATTTATTAATGGAATAAAATAAATAAACTGAATCTAAACTTTCTGAGCACTATTAATTTTGAAATTGATCTGAAAACCCTTTTGCCCAACTCTACTTTTTCAATAGCTAACTTTGAATTATCTTTTATGCTCTTAAAATACTCCGCAGCATAGCTTGAACTTTAGATTTGCAAATTTCTTTAAAAATTTTACTGTTTATATCTCACTATAAAATAGAGATTAAACAAAAAAAGGCACTTTACCTATTGACCCGCAAGTTTAAAAGTTATTGAATTAAGAGTTAGAAATAGAAATTTGTGCAGAAATTCAATTAAAATTAATATATTTGTGCACCGTGATTCTACCCTATCTCAATGAAAGAGTCTTCTTATTTCAAGAATTAGCAGCCCTAAAAATCATAAAATATGTAAATATATGCTTACTTCTATGATTAAAGAAGGAGTTTTATTTAAACTATTTGATATAGCCAATCATATCATGAACTTAAAAAATCCACCCCCTGCTTTTTAAGTGTTGCAGTAAATGTTTTCAAATTAAAATCAAAATTATTCTTTTTCAATTCAAGTTTATTCATCTCTAAAATATTACTCTAAAATATTATTCTTACGGCTTCTCTCTAAAATAGCAATTAGCTTAAGGAGTTATTGCCTTCAAACTTGCGTCTACAGAGCAGCAGTTACTTTAACCTTAGGATAAGCATCCAGAAGTATCAGTGTCTGGAGTTATTATAGAATCTGATGCATCGAATATTATATTCCTTAGTGTCAAGCTTCCAAAAATTTCAAAACTGTACTTATCTCTCAACTTGTGAAGTAGTGTCAACTTCACTGCATTTTCGGTTTCAATTATTAGATTCATAGTTAAGCTCTATGTATCCGTATAGCGAGGCTAGTAAAACTTCTGCTAGGGAAGATATAGAAAAGCATGCTACCCTGATTTTAAGGTCACAGTTGCCTAGCAAGACAAATAAGGAGCACAAACTTCTTTAGACTTTTCTATTGCATCTTTGATTGTGTCAAATTTGATTATCAATTCACTTTTTAGTGAAATATTTTATCGAATATACTTTCCCTTGGAATTCCTATTCTAATTGTGAGCATGTAATGCAGTAAGATGACTCAATCGTGCCTATTTTATTAAAGATAGCAAGCCCGTATAAAATGATTTAGTTTGTATTGCCCTTCGGGACATTGGTTTGTACAGGAGCCTGTAGAATTATCAACAAAGCCATCTCTGCAGCCTACAATATTAATATCTGACTGCCTCAGGATATAGAGAGTCCTTGGATTTGCAACTTCCTAATTATGATATATCATGCTTCATGTCACAAATCTCACAGCTTGTTTCAGATGATGGAATTGTGCATTCTCCCCCTCCGATATCTAAATGAGTAACTTAGTTTTAAAGATGGTATACATTTAGCGCATGAGGGAACGTATGTATTGTACTATGAGATAAATTTACTAGAGACTTATATATCAGATATTCAGCGCACTATGTACAATATACCTAAGAATTTAATGCAGAATCGAAGGTTTTTTCTAGAAATACACTATCTTACTCTAGCAGCAGAAGGCGAGTGCAAGCTCGAACTAGGAGACATCAGATTTAAAGTGATAAATTAAAACAACCTATATATATGAACTTTAATAATTTTTTAATGTCGTTATTCTTGCCATCTCCACATATTTCAACGCAAACACACTTAGAGCTCTCTCTTTCTTGTCTTCTTCATCTTCATCATCATCGTTATCTTAGTGCTCAGGCTCTCCCTCTCAAGAGGAGCGAAAAAGCTTTGCTTTTTCTGAAAGCTCTTAACTCAACTTTACTTTTACTTCCTCATCATCAAACATTTCTGCGTATCTCTGCAATGCAAACTAATCGCTTTGTCAAAAGTGTTCAAACACTCAAAAGACAACTCCAGTTGTCAAAGCTCCTCTTGAGAGGGAGAGCCTGAGCACTAAGATAACGATGATGATGAAGATGAAGAAGACAAGAAAGAGAGAGCTCTAAGTGTGTTTGCGTTGAAATATGTGGAGATGGCAAGAATAACGACATTAAAAAATTATTAAAGTTCATATATATAGGTTGTTTTAATTTATCACATTTAAATCTGAGTCTCCTAGTTCGAGCTTGCACTCCCTTCTGCTCTAGAGTAAGATAGTGTATTTCTAGAAAAAACCTTCGATTCTGCATTAAATTCTTAGGTATAATCATATCCAAATACTGAGTTAATATTAATTAAAAAGCCTTTAATTTTAGTTGGTGGACTTTTATTTGCAGATCGCAGATGAATCAGCATAAGTGGACATATTGTATTTACCTAATATAGTTAAGCTCCTTAGGCTAATCTTACTGCAAGAATTATCTCCACTCTAATCTAGATCTTTGCAAGCCACGCAATTAGAAGGATCAGAGGAAGAACATGTGTTGCAAATACTTGGATTGGAGCAGCCTGTAATGATTTAGATTAGGATTCTCGAAAAGATAATATTTTGAATTCATTATTTAATTAAACTGATGCATGTAATAATAGAAGTAAATAAAAAAGAGTGAATTTAAAGTTCAAATGCGACAGCTTAGCAAAGCTAATTTAATAAATATTAAATTATGGAGATTCTATAAAATTCGATAACATAACACTGGCTAAATTATATTTAGTGCTCACTACTCTTTTTGTGATCAAATTAAATGCTGCAGCTTGTAAGTAATTCTTTTGCTAATCAATTTGAATTTAAACATTTTAATAAAACTTATAAAGAATAGATTTATGAAGTTATTATAAGTACCAAAGTTAAAATTGTTAGTTTTTTATGTTAATTCAATTATTTTTAAGAAATTAAGTTAAATTAATCAGTTTTAAATGATGAATACCATTTAGAAATTATTTAAAGTTAAAAATTCAGCATACTACATACTTGATGCTCATTAATTATTTAAACTCCTTCATGACTTTAAATGAGACTTCTAAGGTAGATGTGTCGTTAAATTTTGCGCTCTTAAATAAAATTTCCAAATATAAATATTTTTAATATTTGAAGCTGAATAAATGATTTAAATATGCTCTTAATAACTGCCACTTTTCAGATCTTTAATACTTTAATTTATAAACTTAATTGGCTTAATGCTTGAATTCTTAGCTATAATTTAGGCAGTGGATTTGACCAATTTTATAATTCTTCATCATAAAACTGTGAGAGTAAGTAATATGATGGTTTATGCATAAACCTATTTAGAATGTGAAAATGCTATTTTTGGCTGTTCATCTTGTACAGAAATCAAATTTATATTCTTAAATTAATCAAAGTAGCCATATATAAGTAGGATATCAATAGAAAAAATAAGAAAATTCTTTTTCATATTCATACTCTATTAAATTAATGTTTTGGTCTTTTTTTTAAAAGAAGGACACCAAATCGTCTCTCCTTTTAATCAGATTTCATATTTTTATCTTGACCCTGATGTGTTCAGTAAATCGAAGCTTTAGATATATTTGGATGATAAATATGTTATTATTTAAATCCATCGAGTAAGTTAGAAAAATATAAGTCTAAAAGTAAGATTTAATTCAAAGTAAATTTTACATAGATCAAGAGTAATCACAAAATTAATGAAAAATAATAAAGCAATCCCATATAAATAAAAAATTAAATGCATCAAAGAAAATGAAAGATTCTATATAAAGAGGATGGAAAACAAAAACTAATTTTTGCAAACTTTTTATCAAAATATTTTTTATAATGTCACAATTTGGATTTTCTTTAAATTGTATTTCTTCGATTTATTCATATCCTTTCTATATTATAATTTAGCCAATTAAAACTTCGTTTAATGTAACTGATGCAGTGATGGTCTCTATTTGCTAAAAAATGACTCTCTTTCAGAAAATTATCCCACAAAATTAAGCTTTTGCGTTAAAGATTGTTAGAGTGTGCATAATTCCTTCATTAATGACCCATTCAATGGGATTTGCAAATGTAAAGTTTATTTGAGATGTTAGCATTTATAGACTGTGGAGAGTTCTGCTCTGCTTGTAATCTATAATATGGTTGCACTGACTGTCAAGGAGAAGCAAAATCAATTGGTTGGGTTTCAGCTTTAACGAATGACTCTAAGTTTTCCTTCAATGAACACATTCAAAGTGTGCTAGCGTAAATTCGAGAATCCTTTTGGCTATTTAGATTATATAGCGCTGAAGGCTATTTCCTCAAGCCGAGCTCTCTCTTTCTCTCATAATATCTACTTGGCAATATATAATAAAAATTTAATGCTTCAAGAAAATTTGTGCGTATGGCTATGATGAAGTGACAATCTAGGGCAATTAAGTGTGCGGAAGTTTAATAATTTAAAGTCAGATGTTAACTTAGTGACTTGAATACGGTACTCAAGATCACAGGCTGCAGATTAATAAAAATTCAATAAATGCTAACAAAACTGCAAAGAGTGCTCCTCTAATGGAGAAAATTAAACTTAATTTATTTTAAGAATGCAAGAGCTGCCAGCAAAATTAAAAGTAAATAAAGTTAATTGAAAATTTTTACCTTGACACTGGAATAAATATAGGCTCATCAACTGGATAATGTCTCGTCAAAACTAATGATTTCATAGAAGTTGCCTTTTACGTTTCCACAGTCACTAATTAAAGCTAAAAAGACCCTCAAACTATTTTAGGAACGTATAATGATCCCTTTGACACAATCAAATAAATAAATCAACACAAAATAAATTAATTTATACTTTTTATATTTAAGTTCATGATCAGCTCTACAAGCAACTAAGCGAGCCCTCCTTCATTAACTGAAAATAATTAGCTAATTCTTGAATTTCTTGTATGAGTTTGACTCTTATTTTTAATTTTTCGCTTTATTATATGGTATTTCTATTTAATAATTTAAGAGGACTAATATTCTTCTCCAAAGTTACATAAATTTAACCCTTTTTTATTTCTTTGTCATCTTGCTTTAGCCTGAAAATTGTGGACTCTTCTTTCAGCATTTTATTAGAAAATTCAAATAAGCTTTGAATTCTCCAGTTTGGGTTAATTCAGCTCTAGGAATGAGATACTTTGGGTAAATCTTGGACTTAGACTCATACCCAGGTGATAAAATTTTTTTTTTGGTGATTAAATATGTTTTGACATTTTATTGCAAAGAAACCAGTTTATTGGGAATATGGTGAATCTTGCAGACTGCTCAGTGCCTTGGTTTATCAAGAATAATGACTAAAGCACTTTTGTAGATAACTTTCCAAACTAAGGGAGCAAAGATGTACTCTAAATGAAGTCACTTAATTAAATTAAACTTTATCACTGATTAGTATCACTAACCACAAAAGACAGATCGATATCATATCAAATTCGTAAGATCCTTACAAATAATCTGCATCTATAGGTTCGCAAATAACTCTGCTATTAAAGGTTTGATATACTTGGATGTCCAAGATAGACTCTAGTACAAGCAAAGATTCCTTGTTGCCATGAACACCTTCTCATAAAACTTCAACTACTTCCATTCTAATCTCATCTTTGTGAGGGCAAGAGGCAGAGAAAATAAATCAGTTTCCTAAATCTATAGTAATGACTCTAACTTATTCTGCTCAAAATAAAAGCAAAGAAACACATTCCAAAAGAATATTATATTATTTTTAATGGTGGCTGTCCCTTCAATTCAGGAGCTTAGTTTGCTATAGAGTGCTTTGACTATAGCTGTAAAATTAATAAAGAAGAATTATTTTATCAATTAAAAAAATTGATTTAACTAGTACCATTCGATTCAGCATTAAATTCTGAGATCTTTATTTCCTTTCAATTCTTTACGTGGGAGTTCTCAGTAAAGAGGTGGGAAGGCTTTGATTAAATAAGAAGCTCAATTTTTTCTATTAATCAATTATCGATCTTAATTTAATTATATACTATATTAAGAAAAGCCTGCATTCGCTAACGATAGCTACAAATTTAATCTTGATTTAATCATGAAAATATTTATTAGATATATTGTTTTTATTTCACTTAAAAAATTTTCAGATCCACTTTTCTTGAAATTTATCTTTGAATAATTTTTTTTAAGTTGCTATCACTTTATTTTGACTGACTGATGAATTCCTCTTCTAGTATTTAATATAATAATCGACTATGAATTGTTGTTGTGAATTTAGATTATCTTAATTTTGTCCAATTTAAAATAACTGTAATCCAATTAAACTTTACTCTTGAAGTTTTATGTATGAGAAATAACTCCAATTGCTTTTCCATCAAATATAAAAAATAATTTCTCCATACATTTTTATTAGATAATTTATTTTGACTTGAGAAAATAATTCGAATGCGAATAGCTATAATTTGAAAATATAAGGACTCTTTTAAAAACTAATAATTTATATCCTCAAACTCTCATGTTTGAATAATAATTAAATATAACAAATGCTAAAGATAAAAAGCATTAAGACTCATAAATAAATTTAAATGGAAAACTGTTCTTCATACTGATCTAGCTGAATCTTCGTAGGTAAACAACTGGAGGGCATATAAGGAGGACAAGAAATTAAAATAAAGAGCATCCATTTGTCAGATGCCTTGAAGATCAAATAAAGTAAGTAAAGATTATAATACAGTCAAGGAACTTGGCTTATCTTGTATTAGCACATTCTGAATTCCAATACCAGATGCAGTGAGCAAGTTGTAAGACCGTCCAGATAATATTTCTTAATCGATTTTCGAAAAAGAAAGCTAGCTTGTAAAGCTATAAATCCACATTTTGTTCATCTAGCAAATAAAGGATTTCAATAAATATGACTTCTATATTTAATGTTCTAAAGCAAGCTCTGAGAAAGATTGAATTGACTGGGAGGGAGATTTGATTTGATTTGCCATTTTTTTATTAAAAAAGATCTCTTAGCAGAGAAGTAGGCATTTGGTACTGTATTTATCTAATAATAAATACATAATTATAAATTTCTTAAAAACTACTTTTTTATCCTAAATAGTTGTAAATTTATTTAAATTCTATGTATCTTTTCATTTGTAAACATCAGTAAGATATTTAAGATGGATATTTAAAGCACAATCATAAGCGAATAGATTTTTAGAACTTGAATTAATCTCTAAAAAGAAGAGATCAAATTTAAGATGTGATAGTTTATATACTTTGATTTAGAGCAAGTAAGCCATAGATGGCAGAGAAGTTATTTTATTTAGCGTTTAATCACGTATTCTTTATTAACTAGTATTACATATACAGAAGGAGGATGAAATTTTAAATTATAGAGATTTCATTAATAAATTCCTTACCTTATAAAAACGTTTAAAAAAATTGAGCAAATCTATCCTTTTAATCTTGATATGATAATTATAGTTAAAGCAGTGGGCTCATTATATATAGAAACTTTTATATTTGTTATACTAGTTAAATGAAAATATTTAAGTGTTAACCTTAACCTAATTTAATTGATATTTCTTTAACTATAATAAACTTCAAAAAGATTAATATACATGAAAAAATAGTAGTGTATTTTGAGAGGGAGCATGCTCCTCAAAAATAGGAAGATTTTCTTTGCAACATTTATAATTTACTTAGCTACATTAATGCAACTATCTTCTGCACAATAAATTTGTAAGTGGCTTTGATGAATGATCTTTTATTTTGTGGTGCCAAGAAATCAATTTTAACAATTATAAAATGCCCATTATCCTGAAAGACTCCATTTTATTTAGGTACGAAAATAGATGAGTACTACAATTCCACCTCATCATCTTGTTAGAGTAAGTACCAAAAGGAGAATTTGGAAGTGATTTGCAAATTCTTTTAAGATAATAGGCTGGATTTTTTTTGAGATCTTTTTTGAAAATTCCATTGTCTAATATAATTAAGTTAATAATCTAACGTTAACTTTAAGAGATGCACAATAAAGAAATAGGGCATAAATATTCTAACGAAAATCGATTGATTATGTTTTGCCTCATCTTTATTGGGATATTTACTCGTTATGACTTAATGTCCTTGCTCTTTGTGTTACCCCCTTAGAGGTGACCTTGTTTACTAATCTTTTGGTGAATAGTGTAGAGTGTCTAATTGAAGGAAGCGAGGGTAATGAAGAGCCCTGTAGTTTTGCGAGAAGAATATTACTATCTTGGTACTGAATCTGCATTTTCTGCGGAGATAGTATTTCGGCTCGACTGAGGCATTATTCTGCATGATATCATCTGAAGATGACACCGAACATCGTGAACTTTCCTTGATCAAACAGGAGGCCTAGGTCATTATTTCCTGCCCCTAAGTCTAGCCATTTACAACTGAGATCCTTTTTGGTTTTGCTTTGTCCTGTAAGAGTCAATGATATCAAAGTGGGTGCTAGTGAGTGGGTTCTAGTTTATTCGAGAGGTCATGATTCCTCCAGCCAGATGAAGTAACAGCCACAGGTGATGTATTGTGTTGATACATGCTCCCAGAGGTGGATATTCTAGGAACAAACTTGCTTTTTCAATTCTTTGGTGTTTACTTCTAAATTCTGTCTTAAAATATATTACTTAAATTTTATTGACTTCTTTTTGCATTAAATTCTGCCCTATACTGGCAAAGATAAATTTCATAAGAAAAGACAAATTCTTAAAAGCTATAGATAACTTTATGCTCTTAAACTTATCATAAGATTTTATTTACTCATTCTGTTTATAGAATGCTGAGATGCAATATTAGGATGCTCTTCTTGCTTTGAGACAAGCAAAGCAATTAATTAATTAAATTGGAGGCATCACTCAATTCTTCGTTTAATGCAAAAGGTGTAGCGATGGACTATACCTACTCAAAAATCAAACCTACTCTCCTAACTTAAAATATAAATCTAACTACCCTACCCTAATGACGTATTGCGTTCAAGATTAATAAAACTATTTCAATTAATTTGAAGATTGCTAAACTATTCACGGTTCTTATAAACTTAAAGACGCTTAAGTATTTTACACTCGCTATATATCTAATTTTATCAATGACTACACAAACGGTTCGTGTAAATGTAAGCCTTACTCTGATAATAGAGCCAGTCATTGTTGAATAAAACTAACTCTTAAGATAGACTGTGGCGAATACTGCACCGCTTGTAACTTGCAATATGGTTGCACAGCTTGTCAAGGGGAAGCAGCTGGAGTAGGGTGGGTCTCAGCTCTCACAAATGATCCCACTATTTCGTTTTCGAGGACTTTTAAAGTCTGCCAGCGTAAGTTAAGCTTATTTATCACCTTCTCTGTTATAAATTTAACTTAAGAAAATTAAATGCTTATTATCTATAGATAAATTTTTCATCAATGAATTTTAAATGAGATTCATTTATGCATTCATTTATTCTCAAATAGCGTGCGCTAATAACTAAAATTAGATCTTTTTATGAAATAAATATAACAAGATTTGCAAAACATGCTCCAGCTCAAATTCTTCACAGTGTTCAGTATGCTATGATGTAGATAACACCGGGAATACTTCCTGCAGTAAGTAACTATAGTAAATTAAAATAGTCAACTTTTTTATCCATAGTTAAACTTAATTATTCTAAGCGGATAAATATGTTATAATCCTGGAGGTATAGCTTTATCTCTTATTTTATTATAGGCTGATATGACCAGACAACCTACACTAAATCAAGTGATCCATGCAAATAATACAAAACAGACTCAGCAGGCTACAAATACTGCATACAATTGATTTATGCATTTATCTCATAAGTATATTATTCTTTAGCAAATTAAATGTGATGATGGCTATTTCCTAAAAGCAAATGCAGTTTATGATAGTATTTACAAAGTCTTTCTTCCCTAATTAAACATAAAGTAATATTTTATTCATAAGTTATGTTAATGCACAGCATGTAAGATTTAAACAAATGAGGGCTAGAAAGGATAATTTCAATTTAGACACTGGACCTGGTAAATGTATGATCCCTTTATCTGAGAATTCTTGCTCTCTTTGTGCTTATGGATATGGACTTATATAAGTTGGATCAAATAGTGTGTGCGGAAGTAAGAAATAAGTATCATATTTGTTACATCTTTAGGCTGTCAATCAGAGAATTTAAATTGTTAAATTAAGTAAGAATTATATAATTCACCATATCCAGAGGCTATAAGATGTTAACTTAGTGATCTAAACACGGTGGTAAAGATTACAGGATGTAGAGATGGCTACGTTATCATATAAGTTATATTTAATAGAGAATGAAACACATATAAAGGAATTTATAATAACAATGCAACGGGTTTGTGCGTGAATAAATGTCCAAGTGGTCAGTATGGCTATGCAGTATTTGATTAAAGGGGAGTCAATATAAACAAGCTATTGCTTAGCCTGTAGCATCACTAATTGCGTAGAATGCGCTTCTAATGGTTAATGCATCCAGTGTGCAAAAAATTAGCATAAATATAAGTTAATTAAATTACTATCTGGATACTGGAGCAGCTGTCGGTAAAGCATCAGGAAATTGTCTTGCAAAGGGTATTGGAACCTACAATACTACTTACTATGTAAATCCAGTGAATGGCCAGACTGCAACTCCTGCTCAACAGCTTGTTGGCACAACTATTGCCACTTCATTTAACACGATATAAGATGCTCTTGCAAGAGGAAAAGAGATTGCATCTTGGTATGATAACATGACAGTAAATATAATATATATATAGCTATTTTTGGTATCAGGAAATATTGGTGTTTATAAAATTAATTAAAGCTTACCATTAAAGCTATTTTCATTTATTTAATGGTTTTGAGTAGTCATTTTATTGTTACCGGGCCCGCATGCTCTTATAGCTGAGCCTTAAAGACTCTACTACTAACCGAGATTCTACGATGGAAGCAATAATTAATTTGATTATAACTCCAAATTTATACATATAATGTGGGAACCTAATTCTCAATAGCGGCTTCATAAGCATTTCAAATTCTATTTTATCTGGAGTAACAGTGTAGTATAAACTGCGTGATAAATGGTTCTTCACAGTGGGTGCAAAGTTGACTCTCCAAAATATTATCTTCGAAGCCTCTGACTCAATTATAACCCCAGATACTGATCCAAGTAAATGCCTCTCTAGTACCTCCTAATGCTGCTCAATCAATCTACTATCAAAGAATTATTACTTTTTTATTAAATTTTGAGAATATTAGTCCAGAGGCGACTTGCTATCTAAGAGAAGAGGCGTAAGCTTTCCTGCTTTTTATGAATATATATAGGACGGAAGATTGCAGCCAAATGGTTGCAGGAGGCAGCTTCATTAAATTTGACATGAATTCTCAAAGTCAAATGACTTCTCCCTAAACTCTAATTATCCAGGTAAGACTACAGTAATATTGAAATTCATCTTGAGTTTTTAGTCTGTTACCTTTCAAAATTTCATGTATGAATTCAACTCCTTCAAAAATGTAAATCCTTGTTTTTTAAATTCATTGAGATGAACGACTACGGAGCTATTATCAAGATAAGCAACTCTAAATTCATTAACTTCAACACTTGCGGCTCAATTCTTTTACGTTTTTATTTTCTTCTTAGAAATAGAACTCTCAACCTTAATCGCTCAATCTCAGGTATGACTATCAGTTCTACATTTTCTCAGATCTACTCAGCGAGAGTAAATTAAATAAGTTTATGATTTAATTCTGTGGCTTCTTAGATTCAAGCCTCTTAAAAGCAAGCATTGGCAAAACTGAACAGCACTCCTTTCTAAAAAATCTGCAACTCTGTGCTTGATGGAGGGAGTTTACCTTCTTGCTTCGATCTCCAAATCAATCAAACTCAAATATATGAATATGTATATAGACTTTGACTTTTGAAATAACTACTTTTACCTACTTTGGTGCATTTAAGAGTTAACTGAATTTTTTTTAAAAAAAGTTAGTTGTCTAGAGCTATTTGGGTAAATCCAAGCTACAGAATGACTTATCATGGCTCTGTGGTTGATCTAGATAGCTTTCGAGGAAATATAATGCTATACAACAACACATTCTAAAGTAAACTTAGACAATAAATTTTAAAGTATGATCCTGCAGTTCACAAACTGTCAATTCGCTTCCAAAATGAGAAACTCTGATACGACAAATTCTATCGATATGTATCCCTCATTAGGAACAAAGACAGTCCTACAAATGAAGAGCTTGGTCAGAATTACTACCCACGAGAGGTCTTTATACATTTCTCATAACACGTAAGTATATCTACAAATTACTGTTTTAGAGTGCAGAGCTCTTCTTCCATAAAAGGATTATTCTATCTGGGAATGAGAGACAGACTGAACTTTGCTTAAAACTTTGTCTTTGGCTAAAACATTATACAAAAGAATTTCGGTTACTTCGATGCTACAGTCGTTTACCTTTAGCATTGATTATGATATTGATTAAGTTTACCTGAGAATGAGAGGTAAAAGTGATAGATCAGTTTATACCACTGTGCCTAACTCAGTTGTTGCAAATTTATTCTGTACTGGCTATCTTTTCGAAAAGAACCAAATCAACTAGAATACAGGATGCCCTCTATATTCAGGTGCGATCATTCAAACTGAGTGCCTAGACTACAATTAGAAGAATAGTTTTATCTTTAAATCAGCAGTCTTTAATAAACTTAAAATGCTTAATTTCGACTTATTTATTTAGCCAGATTTTGCGAATGACTCATTAAAGTTTTAAAGTGTAGCCAATATGAAAAGTGATTACTTAAGCGTTAGCTACTTCTCTCCCGATCTATCAGCCTCTCAGACTAAGGTTTTATTTGGAACTTACACTTACTCTGTCGACCTAAGGATGAATTAAATGATTATTAAAATGATTAGAATTATTTCAACCAGAACAGCATGACGGACTTCACATCGTCCGGAGGCTTTGCAGCTATAGACTTAAATGGCATGCCCAGAGTATTTTTGCAGCATGAGTATTATAATGGCGGTGGAGATTCTCTATATTAAATATAAGATAAAAACTCTTTTCCATTTTAAACTTGATTCTATAAAAGAGCTAGTGTATTCTTTTGGAAGCTCGGCATTTTCTGATTATGCATCACTTCCAGGCTTTAAGGACATAATGAATACTTTAAGTTTTAATAAATTTCTTATATGAACTCCTAAAATAGAGACTTATACCCCACTTCTTAAATTTAATATTTCAAAGAATTACTTTGAAATCTATAAATATGGATTATCTAGCGTGCTCTACCATAAGAATTAGAAGAACTAATTGGGTATTTATTAGGAATGTTACTGACAGCAATACATTTAAAGTAGAGCCATATTACGATTCCTCAAGAACTAATAACTTCCTCTTCAATGATTTCTATGGCAATCTTTACATAGACTACTTTAAGATTGTTAATTAAGACATTAATTATCATATATTTTAATCTCTTAGGAGCAAAATCAGATTATATGAGGCAGATGGGGGTTTTAGTTTCGATATCTGGCTCAAAATAAATATCTTTTATGGCTTGTAAAACTTCGGAAGCCAGCTGGGTATCATGAAATTTACGGTATTAAATTTATAAATTCTTGGATAGTGATAGAGTAGATGTGTATTTTAATTCTACGACTGCCACCTCTACCTGGTCTTTGCAGCTGCTGTAGATCCAATTCTATCCTACGAATAACGAGTAGCTATTTCCTAATTTTTCAAACCCTTCTAATATCTTTGCAAAGTATGTCTTTGTCATATATAAAGTTACTGTTGTTTAATTTTTGTGAATTACCTTTAGGTGACTAAGAGTAGCTGCTACGAGTGCAAGGCCCCTTGGTTTGAGTTCAATTGCGACTACATCTTTCTCTAATAATTAATTCCACGTTTCAATATATAAATAATAAGTGATTATTCTAATACCCCACAATTACCTATTTCAACGTAGATAGCCCAGTGGGCTTGCAGCAAAGCCAATTCTTTAAATTGTGGATATAAAAGCCTTATTAAAATGCTTCAAATATAGTTGTCACTCCAGTCATCTACATTTACTTCGCCTAAATAAAACTCATATTATCAGTACTATTGTCAATAATTAATTATTTTAAGCCTCCTTGGGCTAGGTAATGCTGGGTGAACCAGATGGAAGAATATTTGACTTTTAATATTAGAAAGTCGCAAAAGAGAGGGAGCCTTATCCGTGGATTTAAAAATTGATTTAACATCTTATTAAATAGTGAAATTACTTAATGGATAAACTAAATATACATTTACAATGTGCTGTAATCTACAAATCTTTCAGGTTCAAGTGATGGGCTTTTTATGAAAGTTAATATTGATACCATCAATCTTAGCAAATAAAGAGAAATAATTAATTCTATTTATATAGTATAGAATTTAATTAAAATCGTTGAGGGATTAAAATAATAAGTCGGGGTCTGCAACTGGCAGTTGAAATCATAGATTCAACCCCTGATCTGCAGCTTTTTCGATAGATTATCAAAAATATAAGTTTCTTCTTTAATAATCATCTAGGCCGCTCTCTCTAGCAAAATATGTCGCGCGCACTCCTCCCATTCTCATTATCATCTTCGTCTGAACTTGTGCAAATTAAATATTATTAGATTCATCATTAAATTCTAAGAACTTTTCATCCTTGCAACTTTTGTGTGAGAGCGCTTAGTTCAGAGTTATAAGTGACACACTTCAACAGTTACGATTTTATTCCATTTTAATATAATATCTAATTTAATTCTCTTTTTTATTAAATTCTCAGCTATAATAAGATAAATAAACACATTGTTTATAATATATTAAAACATTTTGAAGAAATATTTATTTAATCTTAGAATTAACAAGGGGTACATTTACTAGGTTAAAACAATAAACAAGTAAATATAAAAGCAAGTTTAACTTATTGTAATAATTATTAATTAAGGTTTTCGCAAAACCAAGTATCAAAGGATTCAACCGAGGTGCAGTCTTCTATGTTGAATTCACTAATAGAAAATTATTTAATTATTTATTAATGAATCTGTGGGTAATCTGGAGATAACTAACTTCTAGGTGAGAGAAATGAGAACTTGGGTTACTCAAAAAGAGCCTGGAGGAGGGACTTTCTTTTACTATAATTAAAACAGAAGTTAAAAAAAAAATAAAATATAATTTAAAAAATCTAGTTTGAACATCTCATTTAACGATAACAACGTCTGGTGCACTCTATAGTCCGACGTGGCTTAAAATTTATCCTTCCACTAGTAGGCCATTGCTTATTTTTTTAATTCTTTTGCATAAAAGAAATTCTATTACGGTTCAGGAGTCTATATAAATACTTAATCACAGGAGCTAAATCCATTTTTAATATTCATTTAAAATAAAAATGCGACTTTCACTAATACCTATTTTCAGTTATGCATCCTTACTGAAAAAGGAGGTTCACTGAGGATTGAACTTGATAATCCTCAGGTTAAGAGCAACATAACTTTCATAAGCAACATCTTTGTAAATAATGCTGCAATTTATGGTGGAGCTTTTTACTGCAAGCACTGCAACATTACTCTCTTTATTGACTAAATAAATATTTGCTATAGTTTCATGAAATAAATATAAACTTTGTATACTCTCACTGAGGTTAGAGGAACCTATGCAGCAAATTATTTTTAAATGGATCTTTTATGTATCTCGAAAATCCTTCAAACCAAGCATTCACATCTGACTCTATTTAAATTATTATCAAGTATTTAGTATTTTCTTTTAATTAAGAAAATAACTTATTACATATTTTAGATTTTCATTCAAAGTAAACGTTCTAAAGAAATAACGTTTGATAGCTTTATTTTAAATACTTAAAAGTATCTTAAGTCACAAACTGTATGATAGATTAATTTTAATGAATTCGTAAAACGTGCCACATATAATATTTATTTATTTGAATTAATTCTGACTCTTCTTCTTATGAATTTTAGGTTGACATGATTATATATAGTAAATAATTTTTATTAAAAATTCAGCAACAGATCAGCGGACTTTTTTATATCACAGACAATATAACCTCTGATCCGATGTCTAATTTTTTCAGTATCTTTTACCTAAAAACAGAATACTTCCATTCTTCTTAATAGATTAAAAATTTTAAGTTCAATAATCAATAAATATTTTAAATAAATTCGCTGGAATGAAAATCCCTTATGCAGCTTTACTTTACTTGCAGACTCAAGCCTCAGTAAAATTAAGCTTTGATACTTTTCCGATTAAAGACTATGGAGTTCCGAACTCTGCCAATAAAGGCGGTTTAATTTAAATCGTAAATCCACTGAGAGAGATAAAAAAAGATATTTATTTAATCTTCTTCTCTTCAGTATTTATTTAAATTATTAGATTGACAGAGCGCCAACATCTTGGCTCTATATTTTATAATTAACTTTGCAGGTGTCAGTTTCAATAGTAAACTCCTCCTTTACTAAAATGGACTTGAATTAAGCTGGTGGCATAATTTATATTCCTGAGTATTATGCCTTCAGTAATATCTCTATTCAGAGTAGCAATTTCACATCTATCAACTCTGGTACTTAAATCAATCATGGTGGCCTCTTCCTGCAAGAAGCGAGAAATAACAGCCATTCTATTTATTTTTAATTAGCTTGACAGTGGGAACCTCATTTTTCAATAATCTCTCTATGAATGGAGATGGAGGTCATTTAAATTTTTTATAAAAAAGAAAGATGGTCTGTTCTCTCATATTGGAAAAGTGAATCAAATTAACATAGCGTAATCTTGCCAACTGACTCAAATATAGAGTAAAGGCAGTGGTGGAATAATTTATTCCGTAGCCTAGAACTTACATAATATACTCCTGTAAGATATCACTATAGATACAAGTTCCTCAATAGCTGGAATATTACATGTGGAGGGTGGAGACAGTTTAGATTTTAATTAAACAAAATTTTAGAAAGTTTAAAATTGATAACGATTTGAGTTTGAATGCTATAACAGTAAATAACATACAGTGCGAAGGGGATGGATGCTTAATGTACGCTGACTCAGTCTCGACCATAGGTATTGATATAGAAGGTACATCTGCAACCAACATCACCTCAGTTTAAGGAAGTTTAAAATATTATTTTTAGAAGGAAATATCTTAAGCCGAATAAATGCATATATACCCTGCTTTTATATTTTTCTAAACATATAAAATTTAATGTCTGATAATTTCCAATGCAAAGAAAAAAATAAGAAAGCCCAAATTAAATGCTCTGTTTATAGATTTAATTAATTTTTAATAAGTGGGGCTATACTTTTCATTTAACATACTAATGAAGCGAAAATAAACATAAACTTAATCTGAAATAAATAAAAAGGAAAAATAATAAAAAATAATTGTTAAATAGTTTTTATCTAAAAATTTTATAGTTTGATGCGTTTGATTTTTAACTTTTCTCATTAGAATTTTTTTAGCTCTAGATTGAGATTGATTTTTATCCAATTTTATAATTGACAAAATATTTCAATTATATATATATTTAAGGAGTGGTTTAGATATGACTGAAACATTTCGGACTATGATGCTGGCAATTTTTTCTTCATTCGCTAATGTAATGAATTATACGTTCAGTCCCGATTTTTGACTACTGGCGAGGAAGCCAGCTTGTCCAGTAAGTAGCCACTGTTTTTCGTCTTTTTACTGAACTATAGAGAAGTGGCTTCAAATCCATCCATGATAGGCATGTTAGAGTCCATAAATTTCCCTACAATTGTGGGATTTAATAAAGTAAAATTACCTTTTTTTATATTTTTCTAGCAAAAATACTCGGTCGATAAAGAGCGGTTACAGTGCCAAGTTTTAACTCAGATGGCAAGTACTTTGTCGTCGTTCGTCCAGGCCTTATAGAAGGAGACTGAAAAGCTTTTGAAAAATCGGGGGTGAACGGATAATAATCTAAAATATCTTTGTTTTTAATTATTCTAAAAATCATGATGTTAAGCAAAAATTCTATAAAATTTCTAATTAGTTACTTCTATGTAATTTGAGTGTGCTTGATAGTTGAAGGTGGGTTTAAGATTTATAGAAATTTATTGAGTGGATGAAGGAGTTTTATTGGTAAAAACTTCAATTTCTAAAGTTTTACTGTAATGCAAGTTTTAATTGCTGATCTCTATGTTTAAATCTTATCCTGATTAATCTCTTTTGATAGGTTTTCTCTCTTTTATGTATCTCTTATAGATGGGTCCCTAATAGCCCTATTAATTATTATTCACTTCTCATACTGCTAACTCTACAAATTCAATTAGGTTAAATAATTTAAAAAATAAGTTAAATAAATAATATTATTTTATATAAATCATAAACTCTTCACCAATGCAAACAATTAAAAAATTGATTAATATTTAATTAAAGTTGGTAAAGACGGAGGTTTGATGAAAATAGAAGCTTCCAGCCTCATAGAAATTAATTTAGACTATTATTATACTTTCAGCCCCATTTTCCAAAATATTTTAAGTTTTCTTTTGTATCGCCGGACGAACGAGGACTAACCTTTTAATCATTGCTAATTCTTTGTATTGTAAGATTTCCTAGACGATGAAGTATTGCTAAATACATTAAATGTTAATTTCTCTGATATATGGAACGTTATCGCACCAAAATGCCTATTTTAGAGATGACATAAAGCTACCTATCTTAATTTCACTAAAAGATTAAATATAGTGGCTACTTACAGTAAAAGCTAGCTTTATAGCCAGTAGTTAAAAATTGAGGTTAAGAGGATAATATTGCCATTTTAACAGTATTCATTCAGGCTAATCAGGTGGCCTTATGCATTTTAATTTCAAATATAAAATTAAAAATAAATTTGACTTCTCCACAGGCTATCATCATTTTGAATACTCCTTATTTTCTAAATATAAACTCTGGCTTAGAAGGAGGATTGGTTTATTTGAAACTATTGTCCTCTAATCAGCAGTCATAAGTTAGTATATAATATGGCTCTATCTTTTTATTTTCTACTTTAAAAAAATTATTGAATTAGGAAGTTTTAGTCTAAGACCAACGAAATGGCATAAAATTAAGCTTAGCAACGAATAGAAAGTTTAATTGACATTATTCTATGCCCCTGCTTTCAGAGTGGACTACTCTAGAGTCGATCTAATTTATTAATTCAAATGTAAGTCTCGAAACGCAATCTCCTTATAGAAACTCACCACTTCGTCGAATTGGCCACCATAAAATAGTAATATTTGCGGTTAAAATAGATAATGAAGAGAGTCAGATGATACTCCTTATTACCGGTTGGTGCCTCTTCGCGAGAAATCAAATTTGGGTTTGAATAATAATGGTCATTTTTACCATAATAAAGTTTGTAAGGGACGCACAACACTTTGGTGGCTCCAAATTTTACCTGGAGGCCTTTATTATTTTCGCCTCTCGGTCTCAATAATGTTACTGATTTTATAGTTGAAAATTAAATTAAAATCGGTGATTAGTTAAAAATAATTAGAGGGAGAAGTGTATCTTAGTATCATTTGAAATCGCTCCTTCACTTCTCGATGTGAAGCTTATTCGATAGTTTATTAAAAGTTAATATGAATTTCTTCTATAGCCACTTCATTGCACCTCGCAGCAGCGAGAACTGATGCACCCAAGGTCTCACATTCAAAGATGCTTTTATATTAAACTGTGGCGCTTACATAATTTAACTGAGAGCTCACACAAAAAATCACAAAATTTAAATTTCTTAAAATTAAATTCTAAATCGAATAATAAAATTATTATTTAAATTGGAGACTCTTCAAGCACTAATGATTTGCTCCATTTTAATTTAATACATAAAATATTTTTTTTATTTTTCATTAAATTTTTATCTATAAATTATTCTAAGCCTTGTCCAAAAAATGGAAAAATTCAGACAAAAATGAGGATTCAATATGTTCTCCCCATATTTTCGCTCGTGATGCTCTTATATAGTGTATCAGGTAGGGCTCGTCGCTGACTAATTAGCCGCGCCAATTACTGACACTTGCACAAAAGTGGTGATTTCTGAAGTTAAGCATATACTTTATAAATTCCGTGATGGGTTTTAATTCCACATATACTACTTTTAAAAATCGAAGAGTTTTCTTCAGTTTTAGATGGATAGATATTAAAAGTAGAATATTCCCCTGATGAAGATGACTAAACTACCTTCCTGGATTTGGAGTTCTCTTTTAATTGGATCCGATAGACCACCTCGTTAAATAAACCAAAATTATAAATTTAATACTTTCAACAAAGTTTTTATGTTTTTATATGGGATGATCTCACTGACATCTAAAAGTAGTTGACAACTAATTTGTCGCAAATTTAAGATCCAGACTTGATTCCACTTCGAACTCTATTCGCATTTGACAGAAGAGTCACAGTTGAAATAAACTCGCAATATAACATGATCTGTAATGCTTTTGGTCTCTCACAATAAGGTTCAGTCTTTAGACTCTATGATAAAATGACCTTCACTGATTTGGCTTCTTTATTTATTACTACTGCTGCATATTAAGGCGGCGCTATTTATTGCGATGGGTGCTCGGTTAACCTATACTATACATCTTTCAAGAAACAAAAATAAAAATGGTTCAATTTTTAAGAATTCGTTTGCACTGGATGGAGGAGCCTTATATTTATTGAACACTTTCTAGGCTGAAATATTAGGTGCAATGTTTTCAAATATGCAAGCTATAAATAATGGAGGCTCAATTTACGCTCTATAAGAACACAATGAAGATTCAGACATGGCTTCTCTACGAATATCAGCAGGCACAAATTTGATCCAGAACCTTTTTAAAAATTTTTTAATCTTAATAAATAAACTCCCAGAGCTAAAATAATGGAGGCTTTATCTTTTCTAATCATAAAACTTTAGAAATTTCTATAATAAACTCCAAAGTAAATTCCTTATCTGCAGGCTAATCAGGTGGGTTTATATATTCTCTCTATATTAATTCTATATATTTTAATTTTAACATTTTTCTAGCTGAAATCCTTGATCCTATAAGATTTAAATGTCAAAAATACTTCCTCCTTAAACGGCTCTCTCATTTATTCTATCTCTGAAGATTTTGAATTATCATCACAGAATCTTATCATTGACTGCTCTTTAACTGAAGATATCTTTAATCAAGATGAGTTGATCGAAATACTTATGGATTCAAGCGAGAGTAAAATTCCAATTTATGGCGCATTTTTCGAAATTTATAATGCATATTAGATTACTCTCACCAATAATAAATATTTACTCCTTAATTTTAATTTCTCAATCAAATAATTCAGTTTCTAATTGCCAGATGTTTAGAGATGGCTCAGTATTCAAATTTGAAAATGTGAATAGCTTAATCGATTCTTAATCTGTATATAAGTTAAACTCCGCAAAACAAGGAGGAGAAAATATTTTAATAATATAAGGAGTTGCAAGCCTCTCACAAGTTTAAAATGCATATTTCATCGGAACTACATTCTAAGGGAATTTTGCTTTCACTGGAGGGAGTATACTTATCCGTGGGAATACCTCCTTGACCTTAGATTAAGTTTAGGTTTCGAGCTCTGTGGCTTATCTTGATGGTGGATTTGTTTGGTTCTTTCCTCTCAAGACATAATTTTTAATTAGTTATTCAATTTGAATTTATTTCTTTTGGACTTAGATGATGAAGGGTCCATTGATGATATAAAAATAAAAGGAAAAACAAATCTAACAGGATGCGAAACGATTCAAGGCAACGGAGGATGCTTTTATCTGAATTCTCCAAATCTACAATTTTAATTTTAACTAGAGCTTGATGAAGATGTTTAAGTTTAGAATTTGAAAGTGGGATCCGCAGGAGGGTTAGTCTACTCTAAGAAATCAAGCTCCATTTATTTGCATGACATGCCTCTAATAAACAGCATTGCAGCTTCTCCTATAGGAGGCAGACTTATATATTCTGAATATCAAGATACGCAAATCAAGTTACTTAACCTGCAAATTAGGTGCAGTGATTTCATTCCTAAAGATAGAGATAAAGCAAGCATATCAAATTATTCTTCTTATAATTTACATAATAAGATATTTATAGTTCTCCTCATTTTTAATGCTTGAAATTTAATTCAAATTATTTATACAATAATAAACCAAAGAATTAAAGTCTATTAAAATGATTTTTTATCAGTTAACTGAGTGAGAGGTATCAACTTTTTAATAAAAATTAACACTTCTACTATTAAATCGATATTCTAAATAATCATTAAAAATAACCAAAGATTTTATTTAATTAGCAGTGATTTTGATTTTAGTGAAGGGGCAGTTTTCCATTTAATTGGAATGAACTTAAATGCTTAAGTCAAAAACTTAGATGTCTAGAATATACTTTATTTTAGAATTGCCAGGATTCAGTTCAAGGAGCAATATTTTATTTGGAAAATACAATTCTGGAAGAATAAGGAGAGTCAATTTATGATTACTTAAAAAATTAACATATCCTAGAAAATTTAAACTGTGATTACAACGATGCCTAGTATGGAGGTTTTGCCTTTTGCAAGAATTGCCAAATATAGCTTAAAATATTTTTGAAAATAAATCTTTAGCTATAAGACTTGAATGCAAACTATAATGCTGCAGTGAGTGGTGGACTATTCTATCTAGAGGATGACTTCAAAATATAAATCAAAAACATCTAAGCTACTAACAACTATGCTTAATGTGAAGATATTTATCTGTTGCTTTTGAGAGGGGGTCAATCATTTCAACTGAGCAGA
Source organism: Tetmemena sp. SeJ-2015 (assembly GCA_027382625.1). NCBI lineage: Eukaryota > Ciliophora > Spirotrichea > Sporadotrichida > Oxytrichidae > Tetmemena > Tetmemena sp. SeJ-2015. The sequence continues at coordinate 72,797 of JAJKFJ010021585.1, forward strand.
AAAGTGACTAAGCATCACAGTAGATAAAAAACAAAATTCATTTTTAATAATTAATGATACTCACTCTTTCGGGAATGATTATGATAGACACCAATTTAAATTATTGTTTTAAATTCTGCTTAAAAAGAAGGAGGGCTCTTTTATATAGACTCATAACTTGCTCAGATAAGCATTTAGCTTGAAGAAATTAATAAACTCTTTAATAAAAAGTAATTAAAGATAAGTAATAGTCTCGAAATAAAAATATCATTTATTTTGTATAGCCAAAATAATCTAAAATATAAAGCAATTTTAATGTTAATTTTTCCAATTAGATTTATGATTATAAATAAGCTTATGCTAATTTGATTTTTTATATATTTATTTATGATTAAATTGGGAGCATAACAAACTCAGGATCTGAGTATTTATCAGGAGGAGTCTTCTATGTTAATAGAGGTTTAAGTTTAAATCTAAAAAATATTGAAGTAGAAAACGTTTTCACCTTATTTCTTCAAATTATGGTTAATTTTAACCTCAACTCTCCAAAATGGGTCTTTTATCTACTCTAAAGCAGAAAAATTGACACTTTCACTGCAGTCAGTGAATATTATATGCGATTAAAATTAAGATCTATCCATCTCGGCTATTCCCGGAGGTGCTGTATATTTTGCAAACTCTAACTCCTTAGATTCAACTATCAATGATAAACTTGATAATAAGTAATTTAATGAAAATTATTTAACTTTAAGATTACTAATGTATCGTATTGCTAAAATGCCTAATTTGGAGGAGCTATCTCTATAGTAAATACCTAAATCCAAATCCTCTAATCAATTATGCCTAAATATATATTTTAATCAACATTACTTTATAACGATGCTAAAATAGGAGGAGCAATATTTTGTGAAAATTGCGCTCTAACTTTTTATGATTAATATTTATTTTTTATATTTTAATACTTTAAGCAGCATATAGTTTCAAAAAAACTAAGCCACGCAAGGGGGCTCATTAGCTTTATTTTTACTTTTGTGAACGGGATTTAATCAGTATCTTTCGAGGACATTTCAATAAAAGATACTTAAATTTTGCATAAAAGTTAATAAATACTTTAGCATACGGAGATTATGCAAAGGGAGGAGCGATATTTATTCAAAGTTTTCTTTAGAATTATAAACCAATAACTCTCAGCAATCTAGTCATAGCAAGATCCATGTCTCAAAACTAAGGAGGTGTATTTTATATAGAAGCTACAAATCTTGTATTACAAATGAAGAATATTTCACTATCAAAATCAACTGCTCCAGAGGGTGGAGTTTATTTCATTAGTGCTATATCATAGCTTCAAATAGATAGCCCTGCTACTTTCTCAAATTTCTATTCTTATACTTCTGGAGCTTTCATGACATAGTATGGATAGAAATCTGGAAAAATTAAAAATAAAGTTAATTACTCTAAGTGAGATAGATTTGTTGTGTGATCAGCGAGTGTAACAAGCCCAAGTCTTGAGCTTGAATTAACTTTCAGAGCTTTCCCTTTATTCTCTAAATGTCCAGAACTGTCAATCTAGGCTATATGGAGGAATTTTCCTAGCTCAAGATGTCGATTTAATCAATGATCAAAATTCAAGATACCTAAATATTTTGGCATTATAAGATGGAGGGCTTTCAAAATTATATTTTGAATTATTATTATTGCTTTTATACTCTACTAATTCAAGTGCAATTTTTAAAAACATTACAGTCTATAATATAAAGGCGTAAAGAGGTGGTGTCTTTTTTCTAAATGACCTTTCTCCTTTGAAAATTATGGACAGCTCGTTTCTTAATCTTCACTCAACAATCTCCGGAGCTTTCATGCATATAACTTAAACCAACTACAAAAATGATGATGGTAACAGTAATTAAAACTACTAAATATAAGCTACAAATATTAAAATTAAAAACGCAAAATCTGAAGGATCAGCTGCTGGTGTTTATAAATAAGATAATTATATAGCAGTTTATATTGACAGCTAATATTTGAAGAGTCTTACTTTCTAAGACATTGATTTTCAGAACTTTCAAGCTCTTACAAATGGAGGCATATTTTAAATTTTGGTAATTATTTAACAAATTTTAAATTATATTTTATGTCTATAAAATGAGCGGTATTGTCATAATTTCAACTCTAGGCTCAAGTAAAAGAAATAATATCACTAATTTCACGATTCTAAATTCTACAGCAAATCAAGGCTCGTTTCTTTACTCTATGTCTCTTGATATGACTTTTACAATAGAAAATTCCGATATATAATGCATTACTAATAAATCTCTTATGTCATAATTTAGCTTGGACAGAGTATAAAAAATTGATCAATCAAATCCTTTTGGAATATCCAGCATCAAGCTTTTATAATCTAGAAATAATGAATACTCTTATTGTTTTGGATCTGGCTATGGCGGTTTATTCAACGTTTAGTATGGGTAAATGAAAATAAATGTAATAAATTTCTGACTTCAATTCTAAGATTCATCATATCTCTGCTTTTAAAGGTGGGGTTATTTATGGATTTTCTGCAGTTATCAATATTTTTGGGACTTAGATAACTTAAGTTTATGCTTATCAAGGAGCGATTTTCTCTTTGATTGATAATGTGACTCTGACTGTTAAAAGTGCATCTATTTATGAAAATATGGCCATCCAAGATAGTGTAATTTTGCATTCAGAGAACATTTATTTATTATTTACTCCTCCATTAAGGACAAGTCATCTTAAAAATATTATCTTTGTTTATTTTATTATCTTATTGATTTGAAAATACAGAGTTCAAAGACAATCATATTACGCAAGGAGAAGCTAGTTTTTCTTTCATAGATATTGAATAAATTTAAATAAAATTATTGAAGAATTATCTTTAATTTATGCTTTGATTTATAATCTAAAAAAAAGAAAATATACAAGGGATAGATTGGAAAAAATTAAGTAAGAGATAATAAAGATAGAAAGATAAATAAGCTTAAGTTTAATATAAGTTAAACTTTTTTCTCTTAATTATATAGCAAGAATTTATTTTGATTTTTTAATAATCAATTGGCATCTCTCAAAATATTTAACTCTTTAATTTCAAATTTCTCATGCTCAGAGGAATCAACAGGATTGGTAGGGCTTTTCTTCACCCCAGATATCCAAAATCTGACTATCACAAAAACTACAATTGAGAATATATTTTCTAAAGGAATATTGCTTCTTTACTCTAACTCTCCCAATCTAATTTTAACTTTAGATTAGGTTATACTTGTGTGTGATGAAAACTAAAATTACTACCAAGCCAGCTTGATGGAATATCTTAAGGGGCCAACAAATTCAGAGTCATCATCATACACTTAAAATTCAATAAACGCTGTTATAGGAGCATAGAAAATATATGTATCAAAAAGTTCCTTTTCTTAATGTGGCATCTCTTAATTTAAATTCATAAAAATTATTTATTATTGCTTATTAATCTGTACATATTTAAATCTGTATGAACTTAATTTTGCTTGAAAAAATAAAAAATTTGTTTATGCTTTCTTTCAGTTCTTAATCTAAAATATGCTTATATTTTTTATACTGTCTTTCAATTCTTCTTCTGTATTTGAATGATATTAATTTGGAGGGGTCTTTAAGATGACTCAAACGAGCTTTTCAGATTCAGGTTCAACTTATTTCTAAAATGCTGCAGTTTATGGAGGAGTAATAAGTGCAAATTATTTTTTGATTTTTGCAATTAGCTCTGAAATCATAATTAAAAATTCTAATTTCTATAGCAATTTTGCAAGAGAAGGGGGAGTTTTTCACCTAGCTACAAACTCATTTCTTAATATCGAATCCTCAAATCTCTACAAGAACTATGCCTTCCTATAAGCAGGAGTTTTCAATATAATTACAGGTTCGTACGCAAACATTAAAATATTTTACATTTTAGCTTGCGAAGTCTACTAAAACCAAGCTACTGAAAATTCAGTTCTGAATGTGCTAGAATCATCCTCATCTTAAAATATTACCATTCAGAATTCTTAATTCTACAGTAACATTTTTATATTTATAAGTAATTTTGTAACTTAAAATTTAAATTATTTTTTATAACCAAGCGACAATTAATACATTCTCAATCATTAAAGTTATTTTTAAGGAAATATGTTGATCGAAAACAGCTAATTTAGAAAGAATTAGGCAACTCAAAGAAGTAAAAATATATTCGTCGGCCTATCTTACTTGAAAATATACAAAACCATTTTTGTGGGGGATTCAAGCTACATTAATTCTAAGTCTTAATAGATTAGTGCTCAAGATTAAACTCAAGGATCTTTCCTTTATGCTATTATAAAGGTTAAACTCTTTATTTCAGACTCTGAATTCAGATATGGCTATGCCTAATTTGGAGGGGCCATTTATAATTAACTATTTATGTGAATGGTGATTCCTCTATAGCTATTTATTCTTCAAACTTCATTTAAAACTTAGCTTCAATCCAAGGAGGTGCAATTTATGCTTTGGGTTTCAAAAGCTTAGATATTAACTAAGGCTCTACATTTTTATCTAATATAGCTTCAAATGAATAAAATATTATCTTTTATAATGGGGGAGATGACATATATATTTCCAATACTTTTAAATTATAAAATAAATAAAGTTAATTTTTACTGATAGCCTATTTAACATTCAAAAGGTAAAATTCTAAAATCCCCAAGCCTTTCTCTCTATATTTGTGAGCAAAGCAACAGTATAAATTTCTGATGTCACTATGAATCAAATTGGGACTTAATCCCGATACTTACATTTATAAGGATCAGCTCTCAAATGCTTAGATTGTAAAAGCCTCAATGTGTACAAATCAACTTTTGACAACTGCAAAGGGGTACAAGGCGGTGCTATTTATATAGAGGAAACTTATTCTAACAGAGATGCTAGCTTCAAGTCATTAAACTAAATCGAAAGCTTAGACTTCAAATACAAAGTAAGTTAGACAGTTTTCACAAATTCTAAAGGATAAAGTGGAGGAGCTTTATATCTTAACAATCCATAGAGTATTCTAATAAGCAACTGTACATTTTATAACAACTCAGCTATAAATTAATATGATCCATTCAGTTTTAATTTATTAAGAAGGAACAGGTGGAGCAATATATTTTGACTGTGACCTACAATACTAGATTGTCTAGTCTAAATATCTAATTATACGAAATTCATTAAAAATTACGCATCTTCAAAAGGAGGAGCAATTCACTGGGAAGAGTTGGAGCCATAATTTGACATGAAGACAATTGTGTTTGAAAATAATCTAGCCGAATACTATGGGAACAATATTTCTTGCTTTGCTTAAAAAATCTCAAGAATAGATGTCAACGAATACTATCAAATCTTGGAATCCTTTAACTTGCGAATCATCCAAAAATCAAATTAAAATATTTTAATCTTAGTGACATAAATCAAACAAATGAAAATCAAATATCGAACCAATAGAGTGGTGGCGCACTACCTAGATTTTTACCTAAGCTCTCGTGGATTAATACGGTTAAATCGTAAATACAGATTCTGGAAGTAAAATTATTGTAACTATAGTAGCTACCAATACTTAGAATATATCCTAATACATCTATCCCGCTACAATAGATGGTAAAGATCAATTTGAAGTTGAGTTTGGTTTAGCTGCAATATAGTAGATGCAGTTTACAGGTACTCCAGGTATGAAATATATCTTGAAACTGACTTCAACTGCTATTGATTATTCAAAGAAGTCTAATAAAGAATACTTATTCTTTAGTGGAAAATTAAAAATTTTAAACATAAATTGCTTGACTATCAATCGGCCATTTTTACTATCTGGAATTTTAAAACCCCCCTTTCCTTCTAAAAGCATCCAGGGGTAAATCGCCCGAAGATAAACAATTTGGGGACTTAAAACCCAAAAGGCTGGAAGAAGTTAACTTTGAATTTATTTTTATTTTACAGCTTGGGTGAACTTTTATTATTGGACTTAGGAATTTAGTATTCGATGCCATGGCTCCTGGTGATATAAAGTGCAAGTGGGAAAAATTCGAACAGGAGGCCACTCCACTGCTTTTCAATTAGTGATACGATAGGGCGAATAACTGGCCGAACTTTTTTGGGGTAATTATCACCTTCATTGTCTTCTTAATTTATGCCTTTAAATTTTGGTTACTCCAAAGGGGGAAACCCTTTGCTTTAGGGGGTATAAGGAAAAAACCTTTCAATGATAGTATTTCAGTTTTACAAAACTTGCTAGACGCCTAAATTCTTTTAGGACATTTTGGAAATTTTCGAATTGAAATCAAACCTTTACAAATTTATGCACTTTTTACCCTTTAATTTTTTATTCTGATATTTTAGGTTTCTCTCACAGAATAGATGGTTAAAATTCAAAGATTCATATTTTTCCGTATCACATTAGTAGCCTTTGTCTTCCAAGCATGGGTTACCCAAAAGTTTTTGCAAATATTCGAGAGTTTTAAAAGAAATTGGTTTTTATACAGTTAGCATAATTTTCATGGAATGTTTTGGGGGTTATTTTGGGGGGGGGGGGGGGGGGGGGGGGGGGGGGGGGGGGGGGGGGGGGGGGGGGGGGGGGGGGGGGGGGGGGGGGGGGGGGGGGGGGGGGGGGGGGGGGGGGGGGGGGGGGGGGGGGGGGGGGGGGGGGGGGGGGGGGGGGGGGGGGGGGGGGGGGGGGGGGGGGGGGGGGGGGGGGGGGGGGGGGGGGGGGGGGGGGGGGGGGGGGGGGGGGGGGGGGGGGGGGCTTGAAAACTGACTTCAACTGCTATTGATTATTCAAAGAAGTCTAATAAAGAATACTTAGCTTCTTTAGCTGGAAATTAGAAAGATATTGCTTTAAACATTGAAATTCAGCTTCGACTATGCGAAATCGGCGAATATTTTACCTTATCTGGATATGTATAACCTGCCCCGTTGGAACTAGCTACTCTCTAGAGTAGATGCTATCCCCAGGGGATTGCAAATCATGCCCGACAGATAAAGCAATATGTGATGGTGGAGCTTAAATAGGCCCAAAACCTGGCTATTGGAGAAGTAGTAACACTTCTGTCAATTTTATTTCGTGTAATTATTACTATGCATGCTTGGGAATGATAGCACCGGATTTTAATCCTATAGGAACTTGTATGGAAGGTTTTCAGGGAGTTATATGTGCAGACTGCAAGTAGGTTTCTCCAAATAAGGTGACTATAAATGTGCAAGATGCCCTGAGAAAAATACTTATTTTTAATTTACGAATTCAGTGAGGATCTTCTTTATTTTCATAGCCATCATGCTTTTGGTCATATTTATTGTTAGATAGACGATTATGGGAGCTAAATAATCTAAAGATGTCGCGAACATTTTTGTGAAGATAATGATGAATCACCTATAGCTAGTTATGTTAACTGCTTCCTTTAATTTAAGTTGGCCCATTTCAGTGATAAATTTCTTTTAAGGTCTTTAACCAGTATCTCAAATTGCGAGTTAAGTTTTCTCATTTGATTGCTTTGTTGATGTGAGAGAAGATAATATAGGCTAAAACTAAAGCCAGTTTTCCAATAGCGATAGTATTTTCAGAATTTTTTACTTAAAACTTTGCTTATTTGCTATCTTGCCCTTAATAATTGCTTTTTTGAGTGGACTATTTTGGAAAATTTATTCGAAAGTTAGAAAAATTCAAACTCAAAAATTTGGAGCAAATTTATGACAACGTGCGTTGTACTCCTATTTCTGGTCCATCCCAGTATATATGCAATCTTTAATTTTAAATTATAGATAGTATCGTGCAATACATGTTTGACGGTTTCTCTTGCGACAGAATAGATGGAGTTTAAAGATTGACAAAAGATCTTCAGATTATTTGTTGGGGCCGTATTCACAATTTAGTAAGCTTCTTTGTTGCTTTACCAAGTATTCTAACTTGGGGATTAGGAATACCATAAAAATAACTATATTAAAATGAAATTTTAACCACTATTTGGGCTTATTCTTTTAAGACGAAATTAATAATAGCTTGAGAGTTTTGAAAGTAAGGAAAATTGGCTTTTTATATGAAGTTACGGATAATTTACTATGGGAAAAGAAAGAGAAGATTAATTATTACAGATTTCTTCCCAAAATAAGATAATTTTTTGTTCTTACATTTAGTTAATACAAAGTTCATTCCTTTGATTAGATAAAATGATAAATACCCAATTACTTCTCTAATTTGATTATTGGGAAATTTTCTAAATTTCTTTATTTTTTAAAAATTCCCCCAAAAAAGTTGGCCCTTTTTTTTCTCAAAGGTTTTTTTTCCTCCAACAAATTTTTTTAAGGGGAAAAAATTATGAAGGATGAATTTATATTTATGGATTATCTGAAAGATAAGAAATTCGTTAGTTTAAAAATCAAATCAAGAATTTTAAAATTAATTTGTTGAAACCAATTTTATACCAAATGATAGTCATTATAATGAGAAAGATTAGCATTATAATTATCAGAGTGTTCATCAGCAATTACGGAGTAACTGCATAAGCTCTGATCGTTTTTGTTGTTCTTACACTTTTACTTGCTTTGAATATCAAAGTTCTTCCTTTCTGTACTTAAACTCATAAATTTTATAAAACTTTTATGCAATTTAAATTACTGAATTAATTATATTATGATATAAAATATATTATCCAAAAGTATATTTCATCTATAAGATTTGAACAACTTGGAAAACGTATTTTAAAATTTAAAAATTAATTATGATATATATCGCTAATTACTTCTCTAATTACGATTTATTGTGGGATATTTTTCCTAAATAATTACTCTGCTGATGTTTTATAATTAGACCCCGAACTAAAAGTTCGCGCTTTGAATTTATCTCAGAGTTCTTAGCTGTTTCTATTTTGCCTCATTGTCTTATCAAATGTACTCTTCTTTTTTAATATTTTTTTTTTCTATTTGTAATAGTTTCTTTGTATTCTGGATGTATAAAATGTTTTGCGAAATATAGATGAAGCTAATTAGCAAGTACCCTAGGCTCTATACTCTTTTATTTCTGTGCAATAACTAGGAGGCTTTCAGGAAACATCGCTACGAACTCAAAATAAAGGAGAGCAATGAAACTCAGAGAATTAAATTCAGAGCCAGTAAGATTACTCCTTCTCTTTTGTTTAAACTTATTTTATAGTTATAACTAATCTTAAGAGACTGAATGATTTAATATATTTATTATATTTTATGATTTTGGAGAGATTGTCTTAAGCTAAACAAATATCATTAAAAAAGCGAATTAATTTCTTTATATCACATATTTAAATCTTGATTAGTTTAAAAGGAATATTAATTTTTTTACTCTCTAAATATTATTTTTAATGCATTAATATTGAGAAACTTGAAATATATTTGAGGAAAGAAAAAGTCAAGAGCATTTTAGAGGCTGACCCATTAGAGATAACTAAAAATATTTTTTTGTTTATCCTCTAAATAGATTGAGGACTCTTTTTCAATTTAGAAAAAGGAAAAGCGTAAACAAAGAACTCTAAAGCTGTAAGAGTTAAACAAGAAAACTTAAAAGGTAGTAAAGCTGAATTAAATACCCAATTTCAATATTGAAAACAGTCCTTAACAAATAAATATTTTAACAAGAGGAGGCTTTTGGCTATTACTCATTAAACACCGAAGAATATAGTTCTCAAAATAGAGAATTCTTAAACACATAGATTATTACGTAGCCAACTTTAAATTTATGGATGTTGACTCTGATTTTGACTCTCAAATTGAAACTCCCAAAGATTCCATAAAGAATCTAATTTTTTATTAATCGGGTTATGCATATTCATTCAAGATCCGCAAATATTTATTGAAGAAATTAAATTAAAATAAGCCTAAATTCATTAAAAATTCCTTTAGGTTAAATTGAATTAAAGGAGATCGATTTATAAATCTCTCTATTGAAATTAGGATAGCTATCATTTATATTGTCAAATTATTTTTTTAGAAATTTATTTATTAAATGGTATTTTTATTTTTTATGAAAAGGATATTAAAACCTAATTATAATTTAAATAGGTAAAAGAAAAGTCAATTTTTCAAGGGTGATGACTCAAAAAATGGAAAGTTAAAGTAAATTAATACTTTTACTAATTTTGGTGAGCAAAAGAACAGCAATGAATCCGCAAATTAAAAAACCGAAAAAGATCAAAGCAATTTATTTTTTAATAAAATGATATTTTATATTTATAATTCTTTGAGCTAAAAATCATCTGGTATTTCATACAAACACAACTTCTTTTATCCTAATATAGGCAAAATTATTATATTCAGCATATGTAATTGATTTTTATAATAAGATTCTGTACCTCTTAGTAATTTTTTAATATAAATTTTTATGAATCTTAATTAATTACAATTAGAACGGGACTTATTTTTGAGTTATATATTTTTATTTGCAAATTTCTAATGATGAAAAGACTCCTAATTTGTCTTATGAGCAAACTACAAAAGAAAACTTTACTACTTAGATGAATAGATAGACCCACACATTATGCAAAAATTGGGCTGTTTTATATTTATCATCATAAACATAAAGGTTCAGGAAAAATTTAAAGGGTCTGAAAGTTGATACTCACAGCCTAAAATCATTTCATAATTTATTTAATCTGACGAAAGAATTGAAAAAGACAATGAATTCAACTTTTCCTCAACTTTAAGAGCAACTTAAAAAAGCCCCTACATTAGAGGGAATAGTCTTTAAATCTACTCAATTTAACTCAGCAATCTTTTCTGAAGAGGTAAGAGAGTTAGGCTAAGACAAAGTATCTCAGTTCCTATGTCCACACTAAAGAGGGAATTCTAGAGCAATAGTATTCAGATAGCGATGATTAATCTTTTAACTATGGCTGGGGAGAAAACATTGAAAGTAAGGGAAATCAGTCAAATGATTTATAAAATGAATCGCTTGTCAAGTTAGGAGAAGAAATTTATGATAATATTTATTTTAAATTGAGTCAGCTAGAAGTTAACATCTAAATTCTAGAGAAGATGAAGTAAAATATTTTAAGTTTATAAATTTTTGTTCTAAAGTTAAAATAGTTAGAAAATCTGCCTAGAGAAATAATTTGCTTTCTCTCAAAAATTAATAAGTATTTTAATTTAAAAACAAAAGAAAACTTCAAGAGAATCAAAACCCCAAAACCCCAAA
>JAJKFJ010021586.1:0-11869 GCA_027382625.1 Tetmemena sp. SeJ-2015
AGGCAGTAAATTTATTATTATTTGTTAATAAGTATTTTCCATTTATTCAATGAAGCTTGTGGCTGCTCTCTGCGTGACTTGCAGTAAATATCTATTGTTGAGCAAGAATTTTTCAATCTCATGCACGAAACTAGACTTTAAGCAAATCTTTTTAGCCATTTCTTCAGAGAATAGTTGCTCTTTAAGAGATTTCATTGAGAACTTGAATTTCAACTTCTTCTCCTTATTTTTCTAATTCTTCAAGTCAAATAACTAAAACTACACAAAATATTGCATCTAAATAAGGTGCTTTATTTCATAGCAGCTTTGAAGCTTCTAGAGATGTCCTCGAGCTTAAGATATAAAGTGGGGATGAAAGAGTTCCACCCTATCGCAATGCTTTCACTTTCGAAGTCAAAAGCAAAGTTCAAAGCCATTTTATAAACTTCACTCTAATTCTTCAGCTGCGATTGTAGTTCGAAGTTTTAACCGAAAAGTAATTCCTCATAGTATTTCAACTCATCTAAAGAAGGGATTAGATTCAGCTCTAGTTAAGCGACTTCTAATTGAGAAATCTTCTTCTAAACCTTTTCATTGTATGCTCCAGATTGCAGTCTGATGTTGTTCATCGCTATAATAGATGACCTCGAATATGAGTTGTAGTGTAGTAGACTCTGTGCAACTGATCAATTATTCTCTCTATCTTCTGAAGTTCCTCCAGTTTGTAGCTCTCTACTCTTTAAATTTAAAATGGCTTTCCTCAGTCTGATCACTGAGTTTAGTTTCTTTGATTGAGCTGAAGAAATCATCTGGTTTGAAGGTTAGTGCTTGCCCCTCTGAAACTTATTTCTAGAGGAATAATCTCAGCTTATCTTTGAGCAGAGAGGAAGTCAAGTCTGAACTTAGAGAGTCAACAAGAGCATTTCCATTTCCAGACTCATAATCCAGCAAATCTTAGCTGTTGACTTGAAGATAGTAAGTGAAGTCTTTATTAAATGTTAAAAAACGAATGAATCAAAGTCTAGAAGCATGATAGTCCTTCTCTAAGAATTCAATATTTTCTTATTGCTCTAATTAGAGGCGGATTCATTTTAATTATCTTTAAGAGACTCAGATATAGCTTTTTTAATTTATATCATCTCCTCTTTTGGTACTCCTTTTTTTGCAGCTAATTTTTCAATTTGCTGATTCTTCTTGGCGTTCTTAATTTCTAATGGTTACTCCTCATTACAGATTTTAATAACATGAGAGCCCCCAAACTCTACTATTTTCCTGACTGTGAGTGACTTATATTCAAGTTCAGCAATTGTTTGAAGTAAAGCATCGCTCTAAGAGGGGAGTCTGGAGGTTACCTGAGCAATCACTGACCCTGAAATATCAAAAGTTAGCATGTAGTCATAGCTTGAGGAGTAGAAGAGTTTCTAATAGGGATTGGAATTCATCAAGCTCAGCGATGGGAGAGTAAGGAGCTCATGGAGGTTGAGAACATCTACAATAGAGTTTTTATCCAGTTTCAGCACTGATTTCTGATGTCCAAGCAGCTTGTGGAAGGAGCTTTCCTTAACGTTGGATTAATTTTAATTAGAGTGAACTATCTCTAACGTTTTAGAAATGATTCTCAGTGCATCGCAGAAATAAATATTGATAAAGCAGAGTAAAGTATACTTGAAGAAGAAGGCTTCTATCTCCTCGCAGTTTTCCAACTATGTTGACTTCCTGCCGTTTTGTCGCAGAAGACTAGCGTTCTCTAAATAAGATAAAAAAAATACCAAGAGATGATAAGGTGAGTTTTAAACATATCATCCTTGACCTTGTATCTCCCCTCGCCACTTTATATTAGCTTCCTCTCTTTTGCTTCATCCTTAACTTTTTCCTCTTCTGGTTAAAGTTCAGTTTCGACTGGGTCATCTACTGACTTGGCAGTTAAGAGTTTGGAAATATTCTTCGAGCCAACTTGAGAGAGGATTACTATGAAGAGAGCTAACTCATTGGCATTGTAATTATTCAATATTTCATTTCCATTAGATTAATTAAAGCTAAAATAATATTCTATTTAGATTGCCTAAAGCAGGAGAAAATTCTATCATTGACCATCAGAGTTTTTCTATTCTTTTTGCTTGAATGTGGGCTCTGGGAGATTAAGTTGGCTGGCATAAGAATATCTGTAGTCATAGAACGTTCTGATCACCTCAAATTGGAAATGTTTGCTAAAAGTCTGCTCCTTCTCATATTCACTAATATAGGATTATGTAGAGGATGGACTAAAACACCTAATCAATTTGGAGATAAGTTCTTGCTCTAGATTAGAGTTGCTACTCAAATATAATTATCTTTTAGAATTTATCAAATACCATGCATCAGCGGGCACAGAACTCTCGAGATCTTATTGCACTCTGAAAAGTTTGTGTGCCTCCAGTATGAAATAGTTGAAGAAGTAATCTTATTTCCGCATGCCCTTGGAAATAATTTTCTTCAAAGTATCTCCCAACAAAGCAAAGATTAGCTCCTCTTGTGTGTCATAAATGTCCTCTTCGAAATCTTTCTTGACTTAGAGTAAAGCTGGATGCTCTAAGAGTTTGGCTTCTGTTTCGCTATCAATTTCAAGAGGCACTTCTTTCAGCAGACCTCTCTCTCTTAAATACGAGTATGGCCGTTTAATCAAGTCCAAGTTGATTCTGCTCTTGATAAGTGAGAGTTCGACTTCTCCTTTGGCTTGGAAAGCAGCTCTTTGAATTAGTTTTTCCATGTCAAATCCTTTCTCAATAAGTTAGAGGAGTCTTGCCAAGTTTCCCTATCGCTCGTAGTTTGCGAACAGTTTGCTCATGTCATTGATTAATCCAAGACTAGCTGAAAAGGTATCTAAGAACACCAAATAAAGCATATAAATATATTAAGCCACCGATTAGCCAGTTGTGTTACAGACTTGCATTTGAATCTCTCCTTTGATATAAACTTTCTCAACTTTTTCTTCTTCATCACCATTTTTATTGTCTTCTTGCTCCCCATCTTCATTTGCACTTATTTACTTTGTGAATGTAGGTTTCTAGTATATTATGCTGATGATAAATATTATTTATGTTTTGTTTTTTTTTAAATTAATCTAATGATAGAGGGTACCACTAACAGCTTTTTGAGTATATTTTGACCTTAGAGATTTCTAGAAGTGAGAGCCTCCTTACTTTTGCTGAAAGAAGGTGTCTCCGTCAGCTACGATAGTAGGGTATATCTGTCGTCACTTCCAATGCTAATAAAAAAAAGATTAAATTTTAGGGATTAAGCATTTATCAGAGAACAGAAATTCCTTAATCTAAACTAGGTCACCCACCAAAGTCATGGAGCTAAGTTTAAAAATACAAAATCAATTGAAGAAAGAAGAGAATATAATTATTAAAACTTAAGTTTTTCAGTTGATGGAATTAGTAAATCCAGGAACTAATACTGCGAGTTTAAGAGTGCTAAGGTATAGGGAAGGATGTAGGAATCCGATGAAGAAGATTCTTGATACTACCTTCTAAGGCAGGTCATTCTTTCTCTTTGAGAAGGTGTGGCTCTCTCTAAGACTTTCCTCATCCCACTATAATAAACCTTCCTATAAAGGAAAGAGTTCAACAAGCTTTAAGTATAAAAAGTTTACCCATTTTAGAGCAAGAAGTGCAGGATGCTATGCTTTTCAATTTCCCTTTGTTCCACTTAGTGCACCTCTCGAGGAGTTTCTGCTCTTTCATCTTCAGATTAAGCCTTAAAATAATATATCCCTAATACTAAAATTTAAAAATTAGCACCTATTTAGTTTCCTCCTCCTCCTATTCTTCTTCTTCTTCATCCTAATCTCCCTCATTATTCTTCGACTCATCATTGTTAAATTGTTGATTACTTTTTTCTAACATCTCAGAATAAAGAATCTCTTGCTCTAATAAATCACAGCCAACTGCATTCTCCACAATTTTAATGACCTCATCACTAATCTAGTTTGATAGCATCCAAGAGTAGAGTGATTTTATGTCTTTCAGGTCAGTTTCCTTTTAGCCATCCTCATTTACAGCAGGTTTGAAATTGCTTAACATCCATTTCAATAAGGGAGTGTCTTTGTCTCCTCCAAATAAGATCATATTAAAAAAGAGGTTATGAAATTTTCAATCATGCCGAGGATATTCTGAATAGTAACTTTTAAACCCTCAGCCAAATAATCCTTGGCGCTCGTAAATCTATTAACTCTAATCAGATGAAAGACTGGATCATTATCATCGGAGATGTTAAAGGGGCTTAGTCGGAAATTAAAAGCAACATTTTTGAGTCCACTAATTCCAAATTCTTTGCTAGGAATAGTAAATAATATTTAAAATAGCGAAGGGTGTAATATTAGCAACTTGACTCATTTGCGGGATGAGAAGCTTTAGCAGTGAAGGTATGTAAGAATTGCCTGGGAGACTCGGATTCTTAGAAGCAATCAGTAGGAAGAGAGTGACTTCATATTTCCTCTCCATTAAACTCATAATCTTGTCGCTTAGGAGAATCTTTCTCTGCAACTCTTCATCTTCAAACTTGAATATGGTCATTATGATCTTTAAATTTACAAATAATGTCTTCTGCTCAGCAGTTAAGTGGAGTGAGTTTCCAAAATGTTCAGACATAAAGGGGGAATTTATAAAGGCTTCGAAAAAGTTGGGCCTGAGTGCCTCGTAGATTTCTTAGTGGTCACAAACTTCATATCACAGAGTACTAGATCTCATCAAAACAAATTTTGGAATTTAATAAAGGGTTTCGAGATTAAGTATCCTCGTAGATTTCTGAAGTTAGATAGCTCATTCACAAAATTTGCATTAATAATCCTTTGATTAGTTTTTAACTAAAGCATAAGAAGACCTTCTGAAACTAAATGCGATCTGTAATTGTTCGCATCGTATGTAAACTGGCCTTCGTAATCCTCTTTTAGTGGCTCTATATCTTAGTTTTCTATCTTCTTGAGAAGCTACTCTTCTATTTTGAGGGTACAATTGATATTAATTCCTTTTTCAATCCAAAGGTATAAGACTTAACCTGCACTGACTCGCTATAGCTTCGATACATTAAATCATAGATCTTAATTTGCTATGCCAAAGTCAAATCCTCAAAAATAAATTAGAAGTTTGAAATTTCATTTCAGTGAAAGCTATAACTTTTTTCTGAAAAATTACCTCCTCAAACTCATCAATGAAAACTATTAAGGTTAATCAAACCAAAAAGAAAAGATTACTTTGTTCATCATCGAAGGTAAAAAGTTGAGTAAATTAGCTTAGAGTTTACTTAGCAGCTTCTAAGTTAAAGGTTTCCTGTTTCTTTTGGATGATTTGAGAGCTTTAAATGCCCTTCTACTAATCATTAACCCTCCCTTTAGAATTGGTTAATCTCTTAGTCTGGATCTTAGTTAAGTTCTCGTGCTTAATGACTGTAGCGGATGTTGCATTGATGAGATCCTGTTCGCTCATTTATAGGATCTGAGAGGGGTCTAGATTTTAAGACTCTTAAACTTAAGTCTGCTTAGTTGTTTACCTCATCATACTATAAAAGTTAGGTGAGTTTATATTCTTACTTTCTCAAAGAAGGTTATGCCTTTTCATTTTTCGTAATAAGTTTAGAGTCACTATTAGTAGTGGCTTGATACTTTGGATTAATGATGATATGCCCTTTCTCTAAATAGCTCTTAATGTGCCTGTATGGAAGTCTGACTTGAATCAGCTTCTCGTAATCTTATCTGAGCTTTATAACTTTATCTCTAACCTCTTTGAATGAGTAAATAAAAGCGCAAAGACTCATTTAAGCTATGACCTTCACTTATTATTGCCTCATCTTGATTGAGAATGTTGAAATAGGTATCATTCTTTGCAATAGCTGCTGCCTTGCCCAATAAGTACTCCTTGACTTGCTTCTGCCTCAGTCGCATGTGGTTCTTTGACATCTAAGCTTAGGCATTTGGCTTAATGCAGTCCTTCAAACTTTTAGTTATCAATTTTAAGAATCTGTATCGCATCTAACTAAACCTTAAGTAGTCTATAGGAATCAATAAGGTATATGAGTACTTAGATCCATAGTCGATATATCTGCTGAAGAAAAATTTGATAAAATTTTTTTAATGAATAGCTCAGGTGAGATCTTCTTGCAAATCTCCTTTATGGAGGAGAGATGCTGCTACTTTTCTTCTCTGTGCTTTGTGTTATAAAGTTTAAATCTGCTGTCTACTCTCCCCTCTATCTGTCTAAGTGACTAGAAGTCAGCAGCTCCACCTGCTCACTGGTCAACTAAAACCAAATTTAATGCACAAATAATTCAATTATCAAACTTTGCTATTAGAATTAGGAATATGAATTTTCATTATCAGAATTCGTGACTTACATAACTGATTGCATTTGAACCATAGCCCGTACTTAAGTTCTAGATTCATTAAATATTGCTCTCTTGAATGCTCTTTGTTCTAGGACCTCCTTTACTGAAACTTAGGCATCAAGATGCTCAAGGAATTTCTACTAGTCACTTCTTAAGAAAGCATCAACAGACTACCAGTACCCAGAAAATTGAGTCTTCAGGTATTTAAAAAGTTCTAAAAATTATACGAGATATATCTTGTACTTCTAAGAATGTCTTCGCTAATCTTCCTCTTCATTTTCTAGGAGGATCTCTAGCATCTCCCTATCAACTTATTAAACATTTTTTTTTTAAAATCAAGTTGTTGTAAGCCTTCTCAGAATAGAAGTCATACATTACTTTAGGCAAGAAATCTTCCAAAGTATCCACTCCATCTTTATTTACTGGGCTGTACACATCTATAATTGCAGTCTCTACTGTTAGCTCCTTGCAACAAAGGTAGAATTTTACTTCATGGAACAGTTTCTAGAAGATTTCATTCTTAGTGCCGAAGTGTTTGCCAACGAAGCAAGCAATCTCAAAAGTGAAATTTAGAGTAGAACTTTAAATCCATGTCGTCGAAGATTTCCTTAGCCAGTGGATAATTGTCAGGTTGATTAATAATTACTAATTAGAAGATAAACTTGAGGTCATCATTAGCTTAGTTAAAGGGAAATATGGAGGTAGTTTATGGCAAGTATTTATTTTAATATATGAGGCTCATTTGAATAAAGCTGTGTCGCCAATCATAAGTTGCCAGGTCAATTGAGTGGCTTTCAATTTGTAGTTTTCAAGTAAGTCCTTTGATATGCTTTAGATATAGCTTGATTAATAATACTCCATGAATAACTGTAGAAGCCTTTGAGTTATCAAAATTCTCTTGATTGTTTAAATCGTAGTATAGACTTAAATATGAAATATATGCTTCGTCGATTGAGCCATTTAATTTTATTTGCTTTAGATGGCTCTCATTGTTCATTTACGTTATATATGTCATGTAATTTTTTTCTTCTAGGATTAACCCTGCTCATCAAGGTCTGAAATAATGTTTAATAATAAAATCTCCATAGAGTCCTTATTATTTGATATACCTTAGTCTTCGAGAAGCCACTCCTAGAACCATTGGTTTACTAATATGAGGAACTTAATCTTCTCTTCATTTAAAATAATATCACGTAATTAATTTGAGAGATTAGTTAATAATGCCCGATAACACATCACGAATATCAGTCGCACAGATTATTTACCAGAAGCATTTTTAATTAGTGGAAGTGCAATAAACAGACAAAATTTGTTTGATTTAAGCATTGTTCTACGAATTCCAATTCCTTGTATTATAATGCCTTTACAAAGGGTTAATCCTTTAATATCGAATGAGTTTATAGATTACTTTAGTCGATTTCGTATTGCAAATCTCTCACCAAAGATAGATTTACAATCTAGAGTGCAGTACATGAAAATAAAATTATAAGGATTGTCTAAGGGACCTTGCCTAAATTCAGTATTAAATTTCTTTAAGATCTTGCATATTCTTTATTCGTCTTCATTCTTTAATAACTATCTCTAATAAAAAGAAATAGATAAAATCCCTATGAAAGGCATGCCATTCAAGTCTATTACAGTCTATGCTATACTTTTCACTTCCAGTAATTATAATCTTCTGAATTTAAATACCTTCTTCATTGGAGTCAGGGCATTATAGATTAGACCAGTCCATTGGAATTATCTTAGTCTTCTTTTAAAATAACTTGCTATTTTTCCTTTAAGCCTCTACATAAAGATCGAATGTCTAATTGCATTTATCTTCCTGCTCATCGTCTAAACTGAACTCATTGAATTATAATTTATTGATTATTTAATTGTATAGTGAGTCACCCAAAAAGTAGGGAAAACTATCTTCCTTATAGTTGTACTTTCTAATCAGTTGCTCTATCTTTGATTTAAAATATTATGTATTTTCTGTAGGGGAAGTTGTAAGTGAATTATTAAGTCTAAAGTAGTTTATGGTAGCCTGTTTTGCTCAAATTAGAAGTTAAATTTATTTATATACTCTTTCTTTTTAGCAACATAAACTATCAATTATCTGAGAATGAAATGGCGTTCAGTGTCAACAATCCATCTTTATAAATAAATTTTCAAGAGATAAGAATCTTGAAGAAGGAGTTCCATACTCACAGAATTTAACTGCTTATCATTACAAAGTAAGCCATTTGAAAACAACTTTTAAGAAGATACATGTCCATTTTACAAATATGTTTCAGATAGTGTCTCTCATTTCACTCATTTAATTAAATTTTTGGGAAATGCTTATTCGAAAGTGCCTGCTTATTTTTTCCCTTAGATTCGCCATTTTCCTTGGACACTTTTTATATCTTGAGAAGTTGCTTCCTAAAAGAGTAATCACATTTCTTCAAAAGCTTTTTAACATTAATCTCAGTAAAAAGCTCCAATTAATTTCTCTAATGTTCCGAAACTCCACTGTCTGATTTTTCAGCAGCTATATTTTCTATTCTTTTATAAAACTTTGGAGAATTAGTTCCAATTTATTCTAGATATAAAAAGCAGATCGTATCTTTGATGTTCTTAAACTTATTTAGCATTTTATGCTAGAGCTTTGAGAGAAATTCTTAGCCTCGTTCGTTATTTTGATCCTATAAGATTATCAAGATGTAAATTTGAGGAAAGATAGCGCAGATGTTCTCGAGTCCACTTTTATTATGCCTGACTGCTTACTGCTCGAAAAGTTTTAAGTATAGAAATTCCTTATCGTCCAGCTTTTAATCCACCCGGTATTAAATAAAGGGTGCCAAAGCTTTTAGCAAAGGCCAATTTTCTAGGAGATTGCACAGATATGCCAGGTCGAACACCTCGCTCATATTAAGTATTAAGTGAAATATTCTATATAATATCCGGAGACTCAAAGGTACTTCCCCTTAGAATTTTCTTAGTAGGGTAGTGACTATACTTAGCAACAATATCTTCATGAGGTTCCTCTATTACAGTGGGAATATTTCTCTCAACAAATTCTCTTCCTTAACTCACGTCAAAACTTCCAAAGATTACCTCTACGAGCTACTCATAGAGCTACGCATTTACTTTCTTTTACTCAGAAGCAATTTTGTCATAAAGAGGAGTTTATAAATAAGAATGATATACTTTTTTTATTTCTCTTGAATATGGATCGTATACAAACAATCTATAAACTTCTATAAGGCCTTTTAAAGCTCCCGATTAGAAATCATTTCTATCTCTAATTGGTGTCTCACCAACCTTTTTTAAGAGAAGTGCAATTATTTTCTAATTTTACAGTCTAAAGGCTAGCATCAACTAAGATTAGTTTATCATCTCTTAAACTGGTCTGGACTTCAACATAATTTCAAGCAGAGGAGTCAAGTTCAATTTGATCGCCACATCGATTGGGTAGATGTAGTCTCTCAACTCATCAAATAATAAAATGAAGCTACATCAAAATTAGCCTTGTACTTATTAAAATGACTATTCATTGATAATGATTATTATTTGTACTTATTCCAGAGTTGGATTCTCCGTTTTTCGCACTTTCTCTTATTAGCCAATGTCATATAATCTCTTTCCTTTTCGTTCTTGTTTCTCTTTCCTTGAATTCGCTTTAGCTTTTCCACATTAGCTGCAAGAGCAGTTCTCTTGTACTCAAGATCATTCTTGCTTAACTATGAAGAAGAGAGAAGATCTTTGAAAAGCTCCATATCCTCATCTTAATAAGATTTTATTTTGGAGATTCTCTCCATCAGATTAAATTATTTAGCGATAAATATATTTAGTTTTAATGAGAAAAAATTATTTCTTAAAAAATAATTTGACAAAATATAATATGCAAAATATAAAGATAGTTAATGGGGATGTTACCATAAGAGTCAATCTCAGATTTCATCAAATTTAGCCTTTCTTCTCCTAGGATCAACTTAAGCCTTCTATAAACTTAGGATCTTTCGAATGGAGTGAGGAAGCTATTTGAGAAGAGAAGATTAGAAATTTAAAAACACACACACTCAGTAAATAAATTTCTTAGATGCAGCAGATTTTGGTTAGTCTTGGAGTTTTTAATTTCCTCCTCGAAGAAATCTAATCCTACTTTGTCTATAAATCTCTCAAAGTTGGCTGCACTGAAGCTCTTAATGACTTTAGTAGCTATGCAGTGGCCATCAGCAGCTGGCGTGATGAGTATCTCCTTAACGTCAGACGTTACTTTACTGAGGAGCTTGAAAAACTGCTCTTGCTTTTGGTTGCAAGTCAACTCACTAAGGAAATTAGTGCCACTCTCACACTCCTTGTCAAATAAAATGGCTTGCCTCTCCTTGAATACTCTTAAGTCGGCTGAGTATATCTCTTCGATGAACTAGACATAGTTCTCCTGCGCTTTGCTTTTCCTCAGTCGCTCTGACTTCAATCTCTTGTACAAATCCTACCACACTTATTATATCTTTGAAAGTATACTTACAAATAGATTATCTCCTATCTTTACAAAGCTGTCTATGTTCATTCTGTCTCCATAGAGAAGGGATATCTTTTCGTAAGAACTTATGAGATTCTTCTCCAATAAGATATGCATGAAAGTTCTCAGGGAGGAATCTGTCTATGATAAATTGAAATCTATGTTTGAATAGCTGTCGTCCAAAATAACCTCCAGGAACATCTAAAGCAGACTCACTTTCTTCTAGCTTGCCAAGATTTAATTAAATCGCAAATATCCTTATTATAGATATGTAAGGGAGTTTGGTTCAATGAGTTTCCAATATTTATCTAGAAAAATGAATTTAGGAAATCTGATCATAAATTTTCAAATCTTACTTGTTGGATATGTATAAGACCCTTGGCCCACTTTTTCGTTAAATCTCCGGCCTGATTCTGATCACTTTCAGACTTCATAGCCGGGATATCTATCCCCAAGTTCAATCCTCTTATGAAATTATCAAATGAAGCTTCCTCCACAACCTAATGAAGTTAACACTAGAAGTTATTTTTACCTCATCATTTTGATTGAGCAAGAACTGAAGAACTTCTTTGAGAATATTTTGATCTCCCTCTTGCAGAATGGTACAGATGTGGTGAATCAGATACTCCCCACAAGAGTCAGTTATGCTCAGTAAATATTCTCCATTTAGGCGAACGTAGTTTGAAATAATCTAAGCCATGTAAGGCTTGTTTGTCTGGCACTCTGCGTACAAGTACTCAATAAATTTGTCAACTTTTGATGACTCAGCCAATCATAAATTTACTCTTATAAATTAGAGACATGAAAATTGCTAATTAGAATATGGTTTGAATGGACCTTCCTGACAAAAGCATTGGATATCTCTTTGCGGTTAAATTTATGTGATGGTTGCATCTTATATCGATCAATTTTTAATAATATACAGAATAGAAATGAGAAGATTTTAAATATGCTCTTGAGTGAATCTTTTCATCACCTTATTTTATTTTGGGAAATTCACTTTATGAAATATTTGAAGCACTACTTTTATTATTGATTTGG